>JANHFN010003537.1:60170-70252 GCA_032468175.1 Toxicocalamus goodenoughensis
CGCGGCCTACGTGGCCGAACCATCGCAGCCGAGACTGCCTCATGACCGTGGGGATGGGCATGACGTTGAACCGTCTATCCTTTTCCCTTTTTTGTCCTTCACAATAGAGCATGTAATTTAAACCTGGTCATGGCTGCAGTTCACTGATTTCCTCAATACCAGGATTTACAATACATTTTCATAGGTCTTATCAGAAGCTTCTGTCCAGGCCTGTATTACAATATGTGAAGTTATAGATGATCTATTGTATAAAACAACAACAAAAAACAAATAGTATTCATATATTCATATTATGCCACTATGTTTGGCCTGGCTGAAGTTTCCCCACTTTATGATAATTTTTGTCTCCTAATCATCATCATCATCATCATCATCATCATCATCATCATCATCATCATCATCATCATCATCTTCATCTTCATCTAATATTTTCCACTTATTTATAAAACACTTCACAATTGGCATTAATTTATGCCTAACTGTGAAACCAGGAGCAGTATTATGGAAGCAATAAATTGTAGCTCTGGGTGGGTGACTGAAGAGAGAGCAAATGACATTGTATATCAGAGGTCCTTCCATTTTGATCAGCCATGCACTGTGAGACCAAAGTTCAATCAAATCAATTCATGTTTTAAAAATCCAAACATATACAAAACCTTCTATATTTCTTTTTCATCCACAAAACAGATAATTTTCACTTGAAAAATAAAAAAAAATTGAGAGAATGCAAAATAGAAAGTTTGATCCAGAGAGATGTAAGTTTAGTATGTATTACTGCATTTTCAGCCATGTTTGTAATGATAAATTATGCTTGCCACCAACAATGATAAGGCTTGTAAAAATGGCCTTTTATGTATCTGTCCTAGTGTAATATTTGGATATCGTGTGGGAGGATTTTTTTTTTTACATAAAATTCAAGAAAATTTAGGGGATTGGACTACTTGATAGCATTTAAACGTGACCAAAGGATTTTCAATCTTTGTTTACATGGAAAAGGCACAGCATTTTTTACTTAGGAAATTTCTTCAGTCTCAGTGTTTTCTCTGATCCCTAGGTGATCATATACATTGACGTTGAATGGACTAAAGCATGTGAGATGTAAATTAAAATGTTATTTACATGTAAAAAGTTCAGCACCTTGGACCTTGGCAGATTTTTAATTGAGAAAGAAGAAATTGAATTGGACTTCACATGGTGTTTTTGTGAAGACAAAAAAACCCCCACAAACATACTCCCCTCAGAGTTGGCAGCCAAATTCTTTCACATTCTTCCTTATCAATTATTTTTCTCTGAAGTTTCACTTAGCAACCATGTGTCAAACTTACTAGTGTTGTAGAAAAGAGTTGGACAGGTCTAATTTGGTTGACAAATTTGGTTGATTTTTCTCTTGGGATGATCGTCTGTTGGATCTCTTTGCTCATGTAGCTGGTTATAATTTTCTTCTTGGTTAATTTTTCCAGATAAGTGGTTGGGTCCGTGTTTATGGGTTTGTATGTGGAGTCTTGGAGTAGGTCTGTCAATTTTGTTTCATAGTCTTTTCTATCCATTACTACTGTGGCATTCCCTTTGTCTGCTGGAATATATATATATATATATTACACACACACATCTCCCCCCCCTCTGTCTGTCTGTCTGTCTCTCTGTCTCTCTATCTATACATACACATACACATGCACCCATACCCACACACACACACACCAGGTTTTTTTGTATGCCAGAATTGTGACTTTTAGCATTAGAAAGATAGCATATGTCCTTATCTAATCATTATTGCATTAAAATTAATAAAGAGAATACATGAAAGCTGTGAGTGATAGAACACATTCTTACTGTAACAAGATTCTGATTTATTTTACATTTGTAAGAAGGGTGAAAGCCAAGTATGCCATCTGTTGTCAAGGGAGAAAAGTTATTGCTCTTGCAGCTACACTTAGTAGCCCTTGAAAGCTTGTTGCATATGGGAGGATGTTGGTGCTGGTCTGATTATTTACTTCAATACTGGGGCTAGAAAGGGCATTGACTGCCCTTTCTAGCTCACACAACACTTTTATTATCCTTCAGCAACAGCTGCAGTAAATAATCATTACAAGCATTGCAAGCTGGCATACCAAAAGCCTATTTCTTTAAAGCAGCACTGAGCTAAATACCAAAGGCATTGTCCTTGGTGTGCATTGGATCCATTCTGTAGCAAACAACTGGACTGTGATTCAAGTGAGCGCTCTTTGAAATTTTCTTGATTGCATTGGCAAATCCTCCTAACAACACAGGAGTCATCTTATTCTGTGGAATGTGGGAGTGGGGCAAAGCTTGGTGAGATTCATTTGTTTCATGGAGAAAAATCAACTGCAGGATTTAGTAAATAGACCAGGAGTATCAAACTCACATGGTCACGACATGAGCATGGCCAGCACATGATGCATCTGGCCCATGGGCCAGGAGTTTGACAGAGGTATACTAATGGACAGGTGAATCTGCCCCTAATTGCTTTGAAACACTTCTGTCAAGTTTGAGAGGTGTTTTTCACAGCATTGGTTGAATTGCAAAAGGAAAGATGTACTGAATTATGCTCAATATGCTTAGTTGAGTGTGTTAGATTGATTAGCAAAGTTGGATTGTAACATACGTGCAGTAGGATGTATCAGGTATATTTTAGGTCAAAGTGATATTGGCATCTGTTTCAAACTTCTTTTCCTCTTTTTGTACATTGTTAAATCAGAGAAGAGAAGATTTTGCTGTGATGGATTTATATCTGGAGGTAGCCATAATAGCATATTTATTCAATAAAGTATAAGGCTTTGAAGACTTGGAATTCATTCCTTAGTTGGATTATTTGAAATATTGGGCACAAAAAATAGGATGGAACAAGCAGGATTATTTTAGTTTGATTTGTTTTGAAAGTAAATCTTTTATAGTCTGGCATTGAATGCCATTTTCCTATGATATAGAGCAGGGGTATCAAACTCACATTGTTACATTGTCACGTCATCATCGTGTGATGTATTGGACTTTTTTCCCCGTTTCTAAACTGGGGGTGGGCATGGCCAGCACATGACACATCGGGCCTGTGATCCCTGAGTTGACACCCCTGGTATAAAAACAAAATTGCTTATAGAAAAAAAGTCCACAGCTCTTTTGCTAGGTTTCTGGAACATGAACATATTTCTGTCTTCTTTGTTTTTGTCTTTTTTTTGTTTTTGAGAACTTTAGAAAGGCTTGGGCTCAATGAACATTCCAATTCTTTGAGGAAAAAGTTGAAAATACAGGAAGAAGTTGAAAATACAAAGTACAGTATTCCAACATAGTAGGAGAAAGTAATGGATTTGGCTGTTGCACCTTCCTGCCCTCTTCATTAATAACTGCTTTCTAGACCTCAGTACTAATATTGTAGCATGTTTTCTGAAATTTTAGGCTTTTTTCTTTATCTCAGTTACTGGAAATTGCTCCCTTTGTGAATATTCAGAAATAGCCACAATTTCACTAATTTACTGCAACCAAATCAAGTAGAGAATGTTAGGAGACAAGCATTCAGATTAGTTTATAGATTCTGCATGGCTTATACATAGTTTCCTTTACATTCTCAAGACAACTTTGATGAGAAAGTTGAAAGCACTTCAAGCTCAGCCCACTAGTGCTGCAGTTGAGGTTCTTATTGTGGAGATCAAATGAAATCAAATCTTTATGCTCTAAAATAGCAGTCAAGGGATATGTGCATTCCATGTGATTCTGTATAAGGAAACCTGGTACCCTGATTGTTCTTTCTAAAGGCAATAATCTCAATTATCAATATTTTAAACTCTTTATCAAATTGATAAAACTATGAATCAAACCTGAAAAGGGGGAAGAGAGCAGGCAATAGTAAACTGCTTATGTATTTTCATTAAAAAAATGAGGATAGAAAATATAAAATGACTGATGGTGTAGTGTCAGATAATGGGATCTCCAGGTCAGATGCCATCCAACATGCTACTTAGGAAGAGCTTAAGAACTTTTGGAGTACTAATGGTGTTTATATGTCTAGATTAAATCTTTGGAATATCTAATTTCTGACATTGCTATACCCAAAATAACCCAACACTGAAAAGAGAGGAATACAGTGGGAATATGAAATGTAAGAAGTATGAACAATAGAAAACTCAAGATAGCAAAAAATGAAATGAAACAGCTACCTTTTGGCATCTTAGACATCACCAAATTGAAATGGACTGTAAAACTGTAAAGATATTAAAGGTGAAAACCAACATGGAAAACAAAAGTGTTTCAAAAGATATGTAATCTCAAAACCGCAGAAAGGGGCCAACCTCAAACAGATATGCTAAGAGATGTCAATGAATTACAATTGATTTAAATTAGATCAAACGAAGAAGGAAGGGGTATACTGAAATATTGCACAGTAGAAATGTCAAACGCTGGAATACCATGGACAATCAAGAAAAGGTGGATCTTCAATCCAAGGTTGTCTCTCAAATCACAGATAACCAGACTTCAATTATTTTACCTTAAATACGTTGTGTGAAGACCCAGTTCTCTTAAAGAAGGTTCTAATGTTGGGAAAGGTGGAAGGCAAGAGAAGAAGATGATCAGTAGTTTACAATGGTGATGGCTGTACTGTTAAAAAGGTTCAAAGTTTATGTGGGACATTTCATCCTAGAAAATAAAATCTATGCAGTTGCTAAGAGTCAACACTAACTTGATGGCACATAATCAATCAATAATAAACAATTAAGCAAAAGAAAATGATTTGTTTTTGAAATATCTATTAAACTTCTGAAACATTATAATTAACATTTCTTAAAATAATATAAAGGATAACTGATTTCTTCATAATCTTTGTTGACATGCTTGCACAATTAATATTAGGGTATGTGACATTAGCATGAACTCATTCTATTCATTAAGAGAGACAGATGGTACAAGCAGTAGCCATAGGCAGTAGTTAGCCATTTTTATTATAATGGATATGCAGTTGTACATCAGAGCCATCAGAATTCTAATTTAGATAGAATTACTTATCCAAAATAAATAGTAAATTGCATGCTATGTAGCAGTATAATGCACATAGTATTTTAAGAGCATCATTATCTTCTAACTTGTTAGAAATAAAGATTTCTGACTTCCATAGAAACAATCAATTTTATTCAGCACCTAAAAGTTAAGCTACATTTGCAGACTTTGGTTATTTTCTTTACAAAATTCTGAACAATCAAGTATTCCTGGATGGATGAAGAAATTGTTACTTAGCAATTAATTTCAAGCAAATGGTTGTCATTGTACAAAATTTGACACATTTAGATTCTAATGCTGAGCATAGTTTGAATAAAATTGTCCTATCAAAAGCAATGAACAATATTGAGATGGTTCTTTTGATCTGGAGCAGATCCCCAAATAAAACCTCCCAATTATTTTAAATGTTCTACTTTGCTTAAGTTAATGTAGCTCATAATTTAAAAGCTTTCATAAGTTTCAAATATATCTTCTATCCACTTTGAAAGATTAGACAGAAAACATTTAACAGTATTTAATACAACAATATTCTGTATTGGATTGACCAGTGGAATTAACTGGTTGTTCTGACCCAACCGGGTTCCTAAAGAACAAACACAGACAAGGCAGCAGCCCCCACCTTTAATAACGAATTCTGTTCTGAGGACTGCTTTCCACTAATTAGCTCCAACAAGAAAAAGCATTGCCAAGTTGCTTTTCAAGACTGCCAAAAACCCAGAAATAAGAACTAATTTACAAAATTCTCCAAACATTAACTAAGATGTCCACCAGTTGAGTTTCAGAGCTTCTTTGCTGTCTGCA
The DNA here is from genome assembly GCA_032468175.1 of Toxicocalamus goodenoughensis. Classification (NCBI taxonomy): domain Eukaryota; kingdom Metazoa; phylum Chordata; class Lepidosauria; order Squamata; family Elapidae; genus Toxicocalamus; species Toxicocalamus goodenoughensis. Next base: position 65,973 of record JANHFN010003537.1, read on the forward strand.
AAGAATGCTTTTCCAAACCTGGCTTTTATCCTTTTGAGGGAGGGACCATTACCTTGCAGCCTTACTCCCGAGTCACCTGTGCTGCTGTAATTGTTTTTTCCTCCAAGCAATCCTTTGTGCATGTGCACTTGGCACAGGCTCTTCAGGAACCTCCTCATCACTGCTGCCAGCTCCCACAATCCCTGAACGCAGCAATCCACTCCCTGATGGTCCTGGCCCCTCATCAGCGTCCTTGCTCTCCTCAACCATCTGCACCTCCTGCCAGCTAACCACAACACTGGTCATGAAATAATCCTGCATTAAGTTGTAGGTTGGGGAAAAGATAAGTGAAGATATGTGCTGGTGTATGAAATGCAACACAATATCCTAGAAATCTCTGTGTTGTTCAGATACCATATTAATATGCAAATATATTCTGATCTATAGAAGTAATCTTTTAGAAAGTATATGTTCAAAGGAAGGCTTTGCACATTCTCAGATACAAGAGAAAAATTGTCCAGAGATGAACAAGAATTGAATTATGATGAAATAGAGGACAGAATGTTGGTAATATACCAAGAAAACAAGAGAAAAACATGTGGAATAATGAATGTATGTGCATACTCAAGCTGGCATATTTAGATTACCAATTTTGAAAAAGAAAGACTGCAAGTAAGCAAGGATTTCGGGCTGCTTTCCAAGAAAAAAAACATAACAGCTGTTGTGTAACAAAATATAACCAAACTTTGAACCAAATTGCTCTGGAGAAACATAAGGAATTATCCAGAAATTCAAATAAAAAGCTACAATTTTTCCCTTGCCGCTGTAACTGGATTGAATTGCAATATGTATGTTTTCTTGTAGCCAGTGGTGGGACTGCTTGTAGCCATGTGCATTTGAAAATGGCATCTTTTATTTCCATTCTACAGCTTGACTAAGTTTATATGTGCTTGGCTTCATCCATGGTCCTTATTAGAGGTTTTTTTATTCAAGAAAACAATGGCATTTATGAAAGAAATGAATAAAATGGAAAATGCTCTGCTATCCTCCTGAGTCCATTTAAGCTAAACTTCTTGCTTAAGTGACACTAAATAGAGGACTAGCATTTTATGCAAGCTTTCCCTAGAACTGATCCACCTTAATTCTGGTACTTTGGAAGGCCTGGTGGCCCAGTAATCAAGAACATCATTAGAGACGTTGGAATTATTGCCATTAATTTATAAACTGTAAATTTTCATTTTAATGATGTACACTGAAAAAAATGGATGAGGCAGAAAAGTAAAGGAAATGAACAGTGAATAAAAAGGTACCAGCAGTTAATTATGGAAATGAGGACACTGTGGGTATATTTTAGGAATCACTGCTTTAACAGTAAAATCTGTTTCTGCAATTTCACAGTAAATTATTGTTTTCATACATTTGCTGCATGTTATTCAGATATTTATATATACATGTGAATCTGTATGAGTCTTATCTATCCAACTATCCATCTATTCATATACATACATACAGTACATTGTATGCATGCATATATTCTCCGCACATTTTTATTTCCATGAAGCCCTTGTGTTATGGTTAAGTCTAATAGTTTCATTGTACAAAACATATCATGGCACCTGCCACTGCGATAGTCACTTTCCATCAATAATTTACTTTCTTCATCTCAGGGCCATATATCTCTACTCAGCCAAAGTAATACTCCATTTGCTATATAATTTCCAAGTAGAACTATATTGGGAAAGCTAAGGGAAAGCCAAGGGAAATCATCAAACCATTAAAAAGCAAAAGTTAGAATATTTTGGACATGTGATGTGACAACCAGAAAAACACAGCATACTTCACTTAATCCTCCAGGGAAAGATTAAAGGCAAACAAGGTCTAGGCAGAAGAAGAACATCATGGCTTCAAAATCTAAGGGATTGGTTTGGACAAAACTCAGCAGTACTTTTTCGTGTGGCTGTTGATAAAAGCCAATATGATGTCCAATGATGGATAAAACTCAATTTCACTGAGGGCCACATCAGAGTTGTATTTGACTTGGGGGGGGCAGGGGTCATGGCTAGGGGGGCATAGACAGCTTGACATCACTCATATTTGGGGGCCCTGTGGCCCGAGTGCTCTGTCAGTGAAAATGAATTCCTGAGCTCCATTTTCGGCCTCCTGCAACCCTCTGACAGCTCGGGAGGGTCACACACAGCCCTCATGAGAACCATTTTTGCTGGTAGAGCCTCCATTTTCACTGGCAGGTGCAGGCCAGTCCTTCACTATTTCCAGGGCAGCCCATGGACCAGATCTAAGTACCCCACAGGCTGGATCCGGCCCATGGGCTTTGAGTTTGTCACCCCTGCTTTAGAGACAATTCAGTCTAAAGAAGATATTCCAGGTCATGGAAGCCAGACTAGTGAAAATAAATACAATTATGAAGTAAGCCTTTCTGGGGGGGGTTTGGTCTAAAAATATTTTATTCAGCTGGCCTGATTCTACATGAACTAGGTTATAACTCCATCATACTCCAGACAGTATTGATGAAAAAGGAACTCCTTTCATTAGGATTATTTTGAAAAGTCCTTCTTCGGCTAAGTTATAATCAGGCAGCCAAAATGCATACCTTATGTATAGAATGGCAAATTAGCTCCATCTCCTTGCTGAAACACATTCTCAGTTCTGCCTTTTGTGGAAATAGTGAGCTATCTGAAGTATACAACTGTACATAAATATAAAAGGTTCCACACACCTCACTGTGGCCTGCTGGATTGCTCTGCTTACTGATGTCTTGGAAGAAAAATTCAGAAGACTTCCTTATAATGTCCACTTTTGTCCTGGTGCATCAAACTCAATTGAATCCCTAACTCAAGTTTCATTACACTGCCTCTTCTACAGACATATTTGGACATTGCACTTCTCTTAGTGAATTTCCCAAGATGTATGGACCTATTTTATATCTAGTGATCAATATAATCTTATATCACTGGCAGTTGCCAAATTCTGCTTTGGTTCTATTTAGAATCAAGAAGAGAAATACTTTGCACTTCAATTTAAAAAAATCCTAACTCTTTCTGTCTATTCCTTTCTTGGCTCTCAAACAACAATAAAAGCAACAAGAAGAAAACATGGTTTTTCTTTTCCTTTTCTTATTTTTTCTATAAAAAATATTTTTTCTTATTTTGATCTATGACTGAATTGAATAAATGAGTATTCTGTTAATTAATTGATTAGCACGTTTAAGCCATTACTATTTAGTCCATCCACGTTTCTGGTCAATCTCTTCTTTACCCTGCCATTTTTTCTAGCATTATAGACTATTGCAGATAGTTAGTCTTCGCATAATGTGTTCAACATTGATAATTTAAGCATTTGTGCCTCGACTGACAATTCTAGGTTGATTTGTACAATGACCCATTTCTTCGTTTCTATCTATGGTGTTCTCAGGATTCTTCTTCAATACCAACATTCAAAAGTATCAATATTCTTTCTAACTTTTTGCAATTATACTGAATGCATCAGTAACAATATTTTTTTCTAAGGCCACTTTGATCACCTGGCATCTTCTTTTCCATCCAAGATTCAAATATATATTGTATAATCCTAAGGAGTATTTTGCTTGCATGTGAAATTAAGAGTATTATTCAATAGTTTGTACACTCTTAAGTGCCCTTACTTTGCATTTTTATGTAGACTAATATCTCATACTATGTTAGCCATTGTGTTCTCCAGATTTCCTGACTTAATTTGATTAGAATAATATATTCTTTTTCTGTTGCTTGCCATATTTCAATAGGTGATCTGTCAATTCTTATAGCTTTCCAATTTAGAAATGGTAAAATGACTTTATCTAGTAATACTAGAGGTTCTATAAATAGAGAATTTGTTTCTAAGGAATTTTGAATGTTGACATCTCCAGTGTATTATTTCAATAGCTCCTTTCATCTTTATTGGATCTTCTTTGAATCAGTTACTATCTGTCAATTGGCAAGCTTTAGCATACCAATTTCATTCTAAATTTGGAGATGTTTTGGAAGATTTTCTTTGTTTTCCCATGTCTGTTTCAATCTTCAGTATATTTACAGATGCTACTGTAATATTGTTTCTTGTCTATTCCAATAGCACTCTGAAGTTCTTTCCTGAGATGTTTGTTTGCTTGGTTTTGGCTTTTCTTTTTTGGCAATCCTCTGTCGCTTCTGAAATCTAATTTGCTTTCTTCTGTTTCTTGATCTTTATCAGTCTCTCCATATTCATCCTTAATAACTGTTTTGATTTCATTTAAGTTCTTCTGGTTTCATACCAATGAGATTTGGGGCTTT
>JANHFN010003537.1:81700-95015 GCA_032468175.1 Toxicocalamus goodenoughensis
AAAGGAAAGGAAAGGAAAGGAAAGGAAAGGAAAGGAAAGGAAAGGAAAGGAAAGGAAAGGAAAGGAAAGGAAATTCAGAGAAACAAAACTAATAATTAAAAATGTATTTCAGACAGTTTGGACCAGCAACCTTCTGCTATAAACATTGTTACAATATTTATGTAAAGATAGCTCTAGCAATAAAAAAAATATGATAAACCTTTACTCAGTTGTATCAATTAAACAATGACCTGCAGGTATGACTACAATCTAGCTGTGTCCTCTGTACTCTATTGTTAACCAGAATGATTTTGCTGTCTAGGCAAAAATATCCTCATCTTCCTTCACTGTTCCATGTATATATGTCTCAAAACTATATGTTTGATAGAAGAAGACAATTTTCCTATATAGAAATAGTGTACTATTCTTTGGTCAAGAATATACAATGGCTACCCTGCAAGAATTATACTAACCAAAACAAGCAGAAATGCTAGAAAAGTGGAAAATGTACTTCAGAAATGAAGCAGAAAAAACCTTTAATGTGGAATTTAGAGAATGGTGCCCATTTCTGCTATTCAAAAACTATTGCTGTTATAACAAGTTTAGCTGGGCAGTACATATAAGCCCTTAAATGAAAAAGTGAAAGTTTCATGATAGGAACTGTCAATGTAATACTGGAGTTAATTTTAAAGGAAATTTAGTTAGAAGAGTATTTTAGAATTTGAAGTAGATTTAAGTCAGCAAAGTAATACGTAGGAACCCATGTCAAGATACATTTATGGAGAAAGTATCTCAAGAGGTGAATGTTTACAAAGAATAAGGACTATAAAGGTCAGTTAGAAATAATTCTGATGAAAAGTGAAAATAGGACAGCAAAAGTCACCATTGTGTCCAGTAAACATCTGAAAAACAAAGCAACGAAAATTTCAGGAAATGGAAAGAGGACCAAGTAAGAGAGGAACAGAACAGCCTGTCTGAAACTAGAAATGGAAAACAGAATACATTCAGATCAGAGACAGATACAAAATAACAAAAACAGCTTTTGAGATACTATACATTCAAAATAAAACAGTAAACATACATAGAAGAATCCATCCAACAACTTGCTATGAATAGATTTTATTTAGAAAAACCAAAAAGCTATTACAAACTAATTTTAGCAACTATTGTGGATCAAATGCAAGTTATAGTGAAATGAACATATTTTTATCCATCTTTCTTCCATTCAAGCTGTGCAAATGACTGGTTGACCTCAGTTTGGAGCGGGTTTTTATTTGTGTCCTACTTTGACAATGACCAACTTTGTTACCAGGTTTTCTTTTTTTATAACCCTGTGAGGATTAACTTTCCTAAACAATAACATTTAAAGTTACCATGATAGATAGAAACAATGGTTCACAAGTAACAGAATGAAATGTTTCTTATTTCACTTAAGAAATAAAAATCAAAGGCATAAATAGAGCATGGATACCAGGTTTGATAAAACTTGAAATAAGAGTTGACTGACAACTGAATATGAACAATATGTTTAAGGCTGCATATGATTTCCAAATTACAGGAAATAATCACTACACACTATTCTGCTCTTGTCAGACTCCTCCTTAAATATTGTGTTCAGTTCGGGAGATTCCACCAGATAAATATTCAAGGACTTTGTAACAGGTTAAGGAGAAAAAATAATGAAATGACCAGAGCACTAAAGCTAAGCTATATAAAGAATGACTGGGAAATTGTACTATATAGCATGAGAAAATATGTCATAAAAGGAATATGATGGTATATGTCAAATATCTGAAAGGATGTCCCAAGATGCTTTTTAAAGAGGCAACTGGACTTTCTGTTTTTTTCTTTGAAGACATTTCACTTCTTATCCAAGAAGCTTCTTCAGCCTCTTCAAAAAGCGCCTTTGGGACAACCATGATCTGCATGACTGAGAATCTCCATAGACATCTGAAAGGATGTCATGCAGAAGAGCCTGGGACTCTGTTCTAAAGTCAAGGCATAAATAATGGAGTTAGCTTACAGGAAGGCAGTTTCCATCTGAATGTCAGACATACTTCCTAATAAATTGATAGTGGAACTATTTATTTATTTATTTATTTGATTTGATTTGTCAAGCAAATCAAATTATAAGATAACAGGTATAAGTATAAACATAGTTATCAATACATGAAATGGATAAATATAAGAAAAATAAAAAGAAACAATAGGACAGGGACAGTAGGCACGTTGGTGCGCTTATCCATGCTCTTTACAGACCTCTTAGGAAAAGTAGTAGACAGTGGACAGTCTAAGAACAGTTGGTGGTTCTTCTTCATTGAACATGTTCAGATGAAGGCTACAGATAAAGACGTTTGTGGATGCTTTAAACTGGATTTCTCTTCCAAGCAGGACATTGGGTTCAGTAGCCTCAGTGGCTCCTTTTAACTCTATGATGTTACAAGAAAGACAACTGTACTTGCTACAATAGTGGGTGGTGAGGTGGGGAATCATCCAGTGAGTGAGAATTCAAACAGAAGAGCATCACAGTTGCCAAATGAAAGGATTAAGTAAAAGCCAAATTGGCTAGTTATAACTTCTACATGATTTAGAAAATGAAAGAGAACGAAGACTTTAGTTTAATAATTTCCATTCTAAGATAGAATGTTGGACAAAGTCATCTGCACAAACTTTGTATTCTGGTAAAGAATACAAAAAGAAAAGAAAAGCTGCCTATTTCATAATGTTCTAAATAATAATGTAAGTCTTTATTAGAAATCTGGTGGTTGTCTAAGCAACTCTAAACAGTATGCTTTCTTTGTTGGTTTTCATTGTTATTCCAATTGTATGATGATATTAAGAGTCTCAATATTTCCAATAGTATCCTCCTCTGTGTTTTCTCTGTAATTTTGTACAGTTTATTAATTTTATAAATACAAATAAATACAAGAAGTGTTGTTTAAGATACACAAACACACACTTACATACTTGATGCTTTACTTGGTTGCTTTAAATGCGCCAAAGTTCAATTGATTAATTAGATTTCCAAAACCAAAAACTTATAGAAAAATTATAGTTGTATCCACAGTAGTACTTGTATTAGGCAAGATGCACTGAATTTATTTCATAGATACTGCCTTGCCCAGTTGAAACAAGAAGTATTTATATAACCAGCACTTTAATTCTGATTCAAACTTTAAGAATATATTCCTCCTGAGTGCATGCCATGAATGTGATTATATGGAATGCATTACAATTAAATATGTTAAATACAGGGCTTCAGTAAATGTTCTCACTAAGTGGTAATACTAATAGCAGTATCTAATTTGCAGTTGTTTCTCCTACTTAACTCCTTTTGCCTTTAAGTGCTATAAAAGTATTGGAAAACAATACTTAAGAGAGATGCATTTATTGTCCTTTTATGGACAATTGTTCCAATAAGTGCTAGCAATTCTGTCTTCGTAGGGTGAAAATTGTATACCTCAGTGACTGTCCTGCCTGTGGCAGTAATGAAGTCTCGGTAGTAATCTAATTGTATTGACTTAGCAAGAAAATGGAATTCTCTTGACAGGATAAGCCCAAGCAAATTGCAACATCATAAGATCCATGCTGATATAAACACTATTGACATCTATGGGGAAAATAGTGGGTTAGGTTTATGTTTTGGAGAAGTTTAAAAAAAGCAATCTTTTAAATTTAGTTGTTGTAAAATATATGGCATTTTCTTGTGCTTTATAGAGCTTCTCTAGAATGGATTTTTGTCACCCAAGCATTGGGACCAAGTATGGAAATGAAACTATTATTGAACTTTCAACATTGGTCATTCTGGTTAAGTGTAAGGAAAACTGCAGCAACTTTAAGAGATGCTTCTTGAGTAGGGAGTTTTTGTGTGGTAGGAGCACATTACAAACTCCTGAAAGAGGAAGATCATAATCAGTGATCTTTGGCTAGTTCCAAACTTTTCAAGTTTTAAGTTTCTTTGGCATGTAAACTGAAAATACCCGTTTTAATTGAAGTTGGAACTGAGGCTTACAGAGAAAGTCTCTGAATTATTAAATAACAAATGCCTATGTTTGAAGCTATGTGGTAGTACTACAATGTGGCAATAAATGATAAAGAAGACTCCATCTTGTCATTTGAAGGCAATGCTTCTGGACAATATCTTTTTCTTTGACTCCTGGGAAATCTCACTAAAAGCAGAAGTCTGTGCACACCTTGGAAGCAGGAATTATACTGTATCTTGGGGCATGATGGCAATGATCTTGGTGGAGGAACAAATAAATACCTGTGTGTGAACAGCATGAATGCTGGGAGACTGGTTAGCCCCAATCAGAGTAGTTTATAGGCTGAACTGAAAATTGAGGGGGAAATGGCATTACATTTCTTTTAACAGCTGGGCTCTTTATAAATGTTTATTTAGTGTTTGCATGCCTTTTGAAGTACTGTACCGCATCATCTAAAACTGTTTTATTATTTCTGCTTTTGCAAATGTGTATACCTTAATCAAATGGTGAAGGGATAAAGCTTTATTTGACGGATTTGAAATAGCCAAAGTAAGCATAAGTTATGATTTCATTCATTGGTAGGGTGATTGATACGCCTGAATATTGCTTCTTCAGAGATCAAAGATGGGATGAGATACATAGAAAGTGCTTCCCAACTACCTGATAATGAAAGACAAAGTGTTGCTATGATGTCTATTTGTTTTGTAGAGTATATAACTGCTTATGTGGCTTGGTCATGGGATGGATGGAAACAGGGAGGAGCCACTTAACTAGAGAAGACTTACTATCAATACCTCTGCTTGTTTTTTTCTCCAGCTGCCATCTTGCCTTGTTAGCTAACCGTTACATTTGATTATCACAACTATTTCAGAATTTCTTCAGGACAAGGAAGAAAAGGGGAAAAAATTGACAGCATTATAATTACTATTGGTATCATCTTTCTTTTGCCACAGTAATCAGTTTTTTTATTTGATTTTGTTTGTAATAGCAAATCATTATTTCTTTGTTTTCAGTCTTTTTATATTTGCAATGGATAAACAATTTTTCTTCCAGCTGTCCTGCAGCTGCTGGCCCTGATTGCTGAATCAACAGTCCTAAGTCCAGTAGCTCACTGGTTATCAGATGCCCACAAACTCCATGTTGCTTCAGGGGTGACCAATCTGATAGAGGTTTCTGTATATTGTTTATGGGAAAGACATACTTCATTTTGCTCCTGTGATGGTCCTTTCCTGCAATAGTGTACAAGTGGTGCTCCAGTTATTTTGGGATTGCATCAAGATAGTGATGGAAGGAAGCATTATTGGTACAACCTTTGTTTGCTTTTGCCACAATCATTTTATTTCTATTTGTAGCTTTTTGCATTTTCTTATCTTCTCCAGTTCTTCCTCTTTTATTCTGCTCTCTCTAGGTACTATCATATCCACCATCTGGACTTTTTTTGTCTTTCTTATTTATAATTTTTAAGTCTCAGGTGTTATGTAGAATATACCTGTCCTCTTTATTATTATAGTTGTGATGGTGGTGGTGGTTGGTTGTTGCACAGTCTGCTAAATGTTCAGACTAGATTTGGCATTTTTGTCTACCTAGTGAGTCCTTTCTAAGGACAGGGTGATGCGGATGTTTGGTGGCATTAGAGATACTGCTGCAGGATGTAAGCTGTTCTCTAACTGATGTAAGCTGTTCTGTAACTGAGTTATTCCCAAGAACCTAGGCTCTTGTAATGTATTGACATATTATATATGGAGATTCCATTTTCCTCACAACAATGGGGTGGGTTTGGCTGAGATAGAATAACTGGCCAAAGCCACCAGTTAGCTTTTATGCTTAAGGCACAACTATAATTCATGATCAGCCAGTTTCTAGCCTGGTCCTTTCATCCCCAGACCAAAGTGGTTTAACATTTATGCACTTGCAATAAAGTATGGAAAGCTAGCTTGTGTTCTTTTGGTAACCTTTTTTTGCTCATTCTTCCTAGGGTGGGCCTTGTCTCTAAAATCTGTTAAGAAACTATTATCTTTATCCTGGGAAATTTAGTTATCAATAATATAAAAAACTCAACATAAAATTATGTTTTAAACAATTCTAGGATCAGACAAAGAAAACAAAACCCTGAGAGAGTCAGATACCTTGAGTTTCATTACCTGTATATAGAATATAATAATTCCAATTAAATTTATGTTCTTTGATTCTGAAAGAGCTTCCATGGTAACTATATTTATTTAACTATTGCAAATCAATCAAAAAGTGGAGAATAACTAGCCAGCTTATACTTAGATACATTTAAAAGTACAATGTTTATTGTGCCCCAAATATTGTGCCATTTCTTATACATTATGTATGTATTTATAAGTCTACAGCCTGAGAAATGAGGATTCCAGAGCTGTTATGCACCATCAGCTTCACTGTGTGATACACATTACCCTACAATCAGTAAGTTGCCAGCCAGCAAGCAGGACAGAGTAATACCTCATCTTCAAGTTTAATTAATGCTCGGTGTTACACAACCAGGAAAAATAGTATATTGGGATGTTGAAGAGAAAGTGGCAGCAGTAAAGAATCCTTAAAGGCTGTGGCTAATTACAGGCTTCTTGTTCTTCCCTTTTTAGGATTCACTGCAAATGTTGAAGAGATGTTAGGCCCAAAACCAAGAATGACACATGACAATTCTTCCAAGCTGAGATCTTTATTGTTTTACACCTACAGACAAAATCTTGCCCAACTGAGGACTCTTCTATCTGCATCTACAATATTTTCTGTCAACTATTAAGGAGGGACTGTCTTCACCCTCTTTTTCTCATAATATGGGCTGACTCCTCTGTAATGCTATATTTTCGCCATATTTTGTCACAAGTGGGCAGTTCTACCTTAGACATACATTGTAAATATTCTCCCTGCTTATTGTGATGAGTTCCACGATTCACTTCATTCATTATTTGTGCTAGTACATTTTGATAACAATTTGAGCTAAATACTGATTAATATGAAGCTACAACCTGACTCTTAATATTGTAATTGAGAAGAAATTATGTGGACATATAACGTTATTTTAACTTTTAACTGGATAAATAAGATGGAAAAGAAACTTTTTCCAGCCCAGAGTCACATTTAGCTGAGTGAAATGCTTAAATCCATGCTACAAAAGATAGTGGATACAGATAGGGGAAAAAACGTTTGAAGTTATTTAAACATTTAATCTCTTCAGGTGTTATATTCTCTATCACATTAAAACCTATAGTTGGGGCATAATTTCTGGTTATTTCTGGCAGGGGTTTGTCAAGGCTTTTGAAGTCATATGCAATCTTACAGATTCATTTGAAAACTCTTACAGGCTTTCGCATTTTTGGAGAAAATATTGAATATTATTTATGTACATATTTCTGCCACCAATTTCAGGGCATCATTTATCACAGGGAATATGTGTAATCATTTGTATCATCCTATCTAAAGAGAGTTCAATTTTCAATTTGCATTTGCAAAATCATTCAATTTGATAGGAATTATTTGCAGTAATTGTTGCATTAATATTTCCAGATGATTATGAGCATTCTCCACTAATATGCTCTTCTTTTCGATATGAAGATTCTTACATGCAAAGATTTTGGTGGTAATATCTCCCTCACCATTGGAGTTTTCATTCAATATTAGGAACCCCCCACTGGAGATGCTATTAAAATTAAGTAATTCTTCATTGTTTGATATTTGTGTCACCTTCATGTATGTGCCACTGAAAACTAATTGAAGAATGCTGAGAAGCAAAACAATAATGTTATTGTTTTAACCTAAATGGAATGTTAAAATATGAATCAGTATGGCATACATTACATTACATAATTAATTAGTGTAGGGTGAACAAATTAGTTCTTAGGCTACATAGTAGAAGTATTTTAAACTAGATAAAATAAATTGTCACATTTTCTAATAGTTCTCAGGCAGAACATGCAGAAAAAAATGGCATTTGTTTATTTGCATTTTATTTTTAATTTAACCAACTTAATTTATACTTTTATTTGATAATTAATTTGTATTGTATAATTTGTATATGGGGAATCTTCCTTTGCACTTGGTCTTTCTCCAAATTTTGTAGTACAATTTTAATCCTCAAAATGTGTGCATAGGAAAAGCTGAGTATAGAAGTATTTTGACTGAAGAAATTTCATGATCAAAAACTGTACAACTGTACAAAAAACTGCACACAGAAGCATATATGAATTTCCAGGAATTTATTAAAATTGCAGACTGACTAAATAATAGAACATATTGCTGATGGCATTTTGAAGAAACTGATGTAGATTAATGATAGGTTATTCTTTCCTCCTACCATTTTTCAATATTATATTGCCTTTTATATGATCTTGCAGTTAAATATTTTTCAAGTGAATGATTCAGTTTTTTGTATTATAATTTTATTTGAAAATAAAGCTAATGACTGGTGTGCACAAAGTCTTGCATGCCAGTGCTTTTGAAAAAGTGTGTGCTTATGAGTTGTATTGTTAAATATGAAATAATATTTGTTACAGTGAACATCAAAATCATTCATTTTTATTTGGGCTTCTTAATGATGAAAATTATATCAAACTAGAAAACATTTATATTTCAGATTTTTTCTGAAATATTTCTGAAATTTAAAAAAAATATTTTTCCTTCTATAAAAAAGGAAAGGTGAGCATCCAAAACAGATCATAACTTTCTATTACAGTAAGAGGAAGAAGACAGAAAAGAAGGGGTAATGTAAAAATTAATCTAGAACTTATTAAAGCAATTTTACTAAAAAACCAGAAGATTAGTAATCTAGCAAAGACAAGTACCCTGACATTTTCTGTTATTAACTTTCTAGAGTGCCATGTACTGAGACTAGTTTAAAATGAATAGAATTATTTTAATTGAAAACTGTGAACGATTCTCCCCTGGAGGTTCTGGTTCATTTCTTTTTATCTATCTTCCTGAGTCTCAATGAAAGTGAGGAGCACAACAGATAAGGCCATTCTTTCTTTGTCTGCTTGTTATTTTTATTGAAGATAAGCTATGAACAATGTGTGTTAGAGATTAGCAAGGACAGTGGTAGTCATAATCCATGCAAAAAAGTAGAATGCTTTCCTGATTTAGTGTATTCTTTTTATATATTTTTCTGGATCATGACGATAGCTTTTTCTTACATTACTCCAGGACTCAACTCTTTCAGAGTTATAGCTGGTCTCTTCTCCCTCAGCACATGGGAAACATATGTTGCTAGCCTCCTTGAGAAAGGCATGATGCAGATTATGGCATGATATTTATTTATTTTTTAATTTTATTTCTCAATTGCTTACAAGATAATAGGTATAAGTAAAAACATAGTTATGAATACATGGATACATATAGGAAAAATAAAAAATATATAAAAGAAACAATAGGACAGGGACGGTAGGCACGTTGGTGTGCTTATGCATGCCCCCTTATTTATTAGTGAATAAGTTGTTTGTTTCTAAGTGGAGGATGATAGATGGTTAACAATTGATTACAGATGATGCAGCATAAAGAGATTGGTCTGTAATTTTCAACTAGGCTGGGCTCTCCCTTTTTGAAGATGGGGATGACCATGGCTTGTGACCATAGTTTTGGCAAGGAGCTGGTCCTTATGGGTGTCTGTATTATCAATTTTTGTTTAAAAAATTATGAAGGCAAGTGCTAAAATGTATCACCACTATTTTGCTTATTTTTAATAAAAGGTCTGTTCCTACTTTTCACCATTTTAATTAATGAATGAATGTTACACGCACACATATCATTTGGAGAAAGATGTTCTTTCTTCCTTCCTTCCCTCCCTCCTATTTCAAACATTTTTTAAATCTTTCCCCAGAAATGTTTCAGATCAGAAATATATTTTTCTATCTGATTTGTCAGCCCTTCTGTTCTAACTGTAGTCTGAATGCCAGACCGTAGATTACAGACCCACAATATATTCCTGTATGAATGAATACAATTCCTGCCACATACACTATGTCAGCTACCCCCAAATTCTCCCTTTGCTGGATAAAAGCTTTAATCTTCTTAAAAGAAGACAGGGTAGAAGCCAAAAGCTAGGTGAAGAATGAAATTTCCATCTTTTCCACCAGGTTCTGATGACTGAAGAACAGGGTTTCTCTAACAGGATTTCCCTTTCGGGGGGGGGGGGGTATAGACAGAGGCCATGGGAGGTGTAAAGAATCTTTTAATTGTACATTGTTACAATAAATCCTCCTTTTCCAAAGTTTCATTCTATCATTTCCATTTTTGTATTCATTTTGATATTTGGATTTTAGAGGAGGTTTGTGATTAAGATTACACTAAAAGGAGGTTTGATGGCAAGACATGTAGGAACCCCTAGTCTTTATCTTACTGAAGATGGACAAATACAAGAAATTGAAGCAGAGGGGTATTTGCATTGGGAAATGTATTTTTGTACAGTAAAAAGTGATAAATACGAATATCCAGGAATTTACACTAGATTCCCACCCTCATTTTCTGTTTTATGCTAAGACTTATTTTGTTATCTCCCTATACAAGAAATGGAGTTGTTAAATTTCAGTCTCAGTCCACATTTAGGCTATGAAGATTTATTTTTCATTAGAATCTTTTTATGATTTATAACATTTTGATTTCTCTCTTTGTGATCTTAATCTTGCCTACAGTATATAGCACTTCTTTTTGCATTTTTTTAAATCCACGGTGCACTTCCCTGGCTGAGGCTGAATTTCAACTTGGGTTTCTTGGTCTTAGTTGAATACCTCTACACAACATCACATTGGCTTTCTGTGGGAAATTCCAAACAAATTAAAGGAAATATTTCTCCAGATAATTCAACTATTATATAAAATAATTGATGGCATAAATTTAAACAGCTTTAAAGCCTAGAACATTTAATGGTGGATAAAATTGTTATAGACTATTAATTGCAATGATTATACATTTCCAACAATATTGGGGGAAGTTAGCCTATAACTTCCAGCTGCTGAAGGAATAAGTATCCTAATTGGAATTAGAGTGTAGATTTGACATAACTGGCTTTTCTAAGTTTCTAAAATTTTCTCACTGTGGAGCAAATAAATATTCAGATTTCAATTTCAGCAGTATTTACTATATAAATAAAAAAGGCAGGAATAATCACTAGCCTGGATATATTTTAATTTTTCCCTCTTTTTGGACAAAAATCTCCAGATTGAAAGACATTGAAGAGCACACTTTGTCCAGGATACCAATCTGAAGGGGACAAAAAGGAACCAAAGCATAAATAAGGCAAACTTCCCCTTCCCCAACATGACATAAAGCCAGTGAAAGAATATGTGATTGGTCTTGCTATTTCATTCCCCAAAATAGGAACAGATCATAGTTCACTGTCAGTCCATATAGTATTCACGTAAGAAATCCCATTTTAAATCTTGACATGGAACCTCAGATAATTAGTTTCAGCTATTCCACCTAATGCAAGATTCTTGACATAAGATATGAAAGAAAGGGAATGCATACATATATCAAAGTAGAAATGTGTTGAAGATTGAAGTTAATGATGAATTTGAACCTAAAAATAGTGATACTTATTAGAAAAATAACCATTAATTACTCAATGATGTTGTAATCTTACATGCTGGGGTTACGGCCCTCAGTAGATACATTTATCAATCTGTAATGTTACCTTTTAACTGCAAATAGAGAGGAAGCAGAATCACATTCTCTATTGTTTTTAACCAAATATGGAGATATGTTTGCCAAAACCCATGAAAAACTTTACATGACTATGAAACTACATATGCAGCTGAAGACCCAGTGAATTCAAGAGTCCATGGGTTTATAGATAGGAATATATATGTTTTCTTAAGTTTTCGCTGGTACTTACATGTGTGCTATTCAGCTTTGTTCGGGCATTATCCCACGTCATTATAGTTGTGCTTTTAAAGTTGTAGCAACGTTTCGGCAGAATCTCATCTGCCATCATCAGGCTTCTATATATATATGTATGGAATTCAATACAGACGAACACAATACAGAAGCCTGATGATGGCAGAGATTATCAGCGGATAGTTTTAAATTTTCTGGTGTCATATTTTCTTTTTAAAAAATACCAAAGCTTTGTTCGTGGGTTTTTTTTACAGCACATCTCTTTCAGATCTCATTGTATACTCTCCAACTGTGACATTCATTACTTGCTTCTAAGGTAATTCTTTTCTTTTCTTTAGACATCTATGAAGGTTCTCAGTCACCCAGGTAATGGTTGTCCTAAAGTTGCTTTCTTCTTCTTCAAACTGAAGAAGCTTAATGGATGATAAGTGAAATATCTTACGGAAAAATCAGAAAGCATTTTTGGGAATTTTCTTTGGAATTGCCATCTTTTGTTTCTTCCCCATTTAAATAAAATAAATTCCATATTATGTCATTTTCAATGCAATATAATTATTTCATTCCAGCTTACCAAAGTGGGAAGGTGAAGTGCTGGTGTTTTGTTTTTTGAAGCTTTATGTAAAACTTATATTTGCTGGTCTTGTCCAATTTTTCCTTCCATTAATTAAACCAAAGATAAAGGAAAGGAACACCCTCAGCTATATTTAGCCATATTTTTCACATAGTTTTAATCTCAACCAAGTAAGAGATAAATTATGTATTTTTATTAAAAGTGTCAGATGAAGCAAAAGTGAAAGGTATAACAGAACAAAATTGTTCAAACAATTTGCAGGACAGGTAAAACTCAAAAAATTATAATATCATGCAAAAGTTCATTTATTTCAGTAATACAACTTAAAAGGTGAAACTAATATATGAGATAGACTCATTACATGCAAAGCAAGATAGTTCAAGCCGTGATTTGTCATAATTGAGATGATTATGGTTTACAGCTCATGAAAATCCCAAATCCACAATCTCAGAAAATTACATGCAATCAATAAAACAAGGATTGTACATAGAACAATATTGGACCTCTGAAAAGTATAAGCATGCATAAGTACTCAGTACTTGGTTTGGGCCCCTTTTGCAGCAATTACTGCCTCAATATGGCATGGCATGGAAGCTGTCAGCCTGTGGCACTGCTGAGGTGTTATAGAAAATCAGGATGCTTCAATAGCAGCCTTCAGCTCTTCTGCATTGTTCGGTCTCATGTCTCTCATCTTTCTCTTGGATTCCCCATAGATTCTCTATGGGGTTCAGATCAGAGTTTGCTGGCCAATCAAGCACAGTAATCCCATGGTCATTGAACCAGGTTTTGGTACTTTTGGTAGCGTGGGCAGGTGCCAAGTCCTGCTGGAAAATGAAGTGCTCCAAAATCTCCTCGTAGATGGCTGCATTGACCCTGGACTTAATGAAGCACAGTGGACCAACACCAGCAGATGACATGGCTCCCCAAATCA
>JANHFN010003537.1:106193-118261 GCA_032468175.1 Toxicocalamus goodenoughensis
GAATACTCTACCTGACTCTGTGGTTTCTTCCCCAAACCCCAAAAACTTTAACCTTAGACTGTCTATTATTGACCTCATCCCTTTCCTAAGAGGTGTGTAGGGGGCATGCATAAGCGCACCAACGTGCCTACCATCCCTGTCCTATTGTTTCTTTTTTTTTCTTATATGTATCCATTTTATGTATCCATAACTATGTTTATACTTATACCTGTTATCTTATAATCGCTTGACAGAATTATTGGAACTCTATTGTTCAAAGTATAGGTTGGGATCTCGATACCACCCCTTCCCCCCTTTCTTTCTTTCTTTCTCTCTCACACACATATGCACGTGCATACACCTCTTATTCTAAAAAGAATTGAGGCAGGACAATCCTGAGAAGACAGACCCCACTACATGCCTTCTCATTCTGTCTGCTTAAATATTTAAAGTGTTGTAATGAGTGTGATTTAGATATGTGAAGCATAGTGAGATTTTATACATGTGCAGAATTCCTGAACAAAAATGACACTTGAAATCTGAATTTAGCAAGCAGAGGGAAAACAATGTGTTTACTCTGTTGTTTGCCTCCTCCTCCTCCTTCTTGTTATTATTATTATTATTATTTATTGCTGCTGCTACTGCTGTTACTACTGCTTAAATTATATACATTGGGCTACAGGAATAATACCATGTGAATTTTAATAAATTTAAAAGGTAACTTTTTAAATTCTAATGTACTTTGTAACTAAAACAAGTTTAAGTTCACTTTATATGAAATTTCAAGAAATTATTTAATGAATATTAATGTTGTCACTTTAATACTAAATCAAATTAGATTGGTTATAATTGACATCAAAACTAATATTTACACTTTTTGTTACTTCACAAGAAAATTGCAACATTTTTCCCTCTCCCTCTTCAGATATGAAGATGCAGAAACAGAAAAAGAATGTACTTTAAAAGTCATATTAAAAAACAAGGAAGTGATATACAAATTTATCAGGAAATCATATTGCACTACTGCTGTTATATTTCACTTTCACTATTGCTTCTTGTTATCCCCAAAATTCAAATTCAAGTTCAGGTTTGTTAACACTGAATATTGAAGGGAGCTGCTAAAATTGTAACTGTCTGTTACAATTATGTATGTTCTTAGGTGATGACTAGGGCTTTCTTTCTTTTCAGTGATAAGAATTTGCAAAAAGTGCATTGGTCGGATGAAATTAGGAATATGTATTATTTAATATTTAGCATTGAACATAAATTGATTCAAAACCTAACCCTAACCCAAACGAATGACTTCACCAAGAAGCTTCATGTAGAATTTAAACAGAAGAAATGAATGTGTTGAATGTGAGTCACCCCACAAGTGAGGGGCTGCAGAACCAACCTCTTCCCTTTGTCCACGCTGACTAGAAGTGACCACTGAGGAAGGAGGTAAAACAGTGAAACACATAGCTTCAACTCCTAACCCCTGCAGTATACCACAAAGATCCCTGAATGTTCAAGGACTACAAAGTTGAATTAACCATTCCCTTCTCGCTCTGTCAATGGTCATCAACAGCCTTCAAGATAAAAGAAGGTTTGGAAACTAAATCAAAACTGTCCAGAATGGAGAGGGATCAATGAAATATTTCAGATCATTATTTAAGTTAGGCTTTTTCCACATGATAACAGGCAAGCAAAGCACTAGAAAACATGAAATGTTCTCTCATATTTTAATGTCATATGAATGTATGACTATAAATGTTGTATATAAATATATTCATGACTTGTTTATAGTAAGAACCAGAATTTTCAACTTTCTTATAACAATTTATGGTGGTGGGAACAATATATCATTAGAAAATCCTTTAGCCAGCCATTAAAGATGTGGCCTTAAAATAGTATATTGCAGATTCACCTTGGGAATATATCTGAGTTGAAAACATATAGGAATAATGTTTTGGCTTGGAATGAAAAATTGCAAGGATAGTAAAGGTCTTATGAAATTCTATAATGCAACCAGTGTAGAAGCAAAAGAAAAAGAAAATATTGGAATGGGCCATTAGCAAGTAAAAGAGAAAATAACCAACCTCTTGGACCTTGGAAAAGAGGGAATATGGAAAACTGAAGATAATTTCACCTTGATCTATCTGAATAAAAGAGGCAGAGATGAACTTTGTCAGGCTTTCAATATTCTGTTATTAAACCTGTACAGAGGAGTCTAGTAGGTTGTTTTCTGACTTAGCCTACCTGGAAGGGCTGGCTACCTGTAATAATGCAGACATTCATGATAATTGTGGACAGAGGATTGTTACAGAATTGGAGAAATAAGTAGAATGGGACAAAGTGATTAAAGATTAAGGGGGGGAATGACTTTTATGGACATTGCAACCTGCAGCAAAATGGGCAAAGTAAAAAGCAAAAAAGATAAATGTACACTAATATATAATTAAGAAAATGAGTCCAAAGGAAAGATCTTCCCCCTGTTTCATAGTGTTGGAACATCCAGTAAAATTAAATATGGAATGATTCACATTCAGAAAAAATATTTCTTTACATTGTATGAACTATCGAATTATCCTGTGTCAGTTATGCTGATGGTCACATATCCAGAGTTTATTTTGTTTAAGGGACTAAACAAACTTTAGGAAAATAGTTCTGGGAATATCTTGGTGTCTGTACATTACCTCCAGAATTAAAGGCAGTTTGCCTTTAATTCCTGTTGCTAGGGAGAAACATAAAAGGGGCGATTGCTTTTATGTCCCACTCGGGTTTCTTACATGTATTTGAGCGATCACTGCTTGATTGAAATTTTTCAACAAGATAGCCCTTTGAGCTGATTAGCAGTTCTTAAGTATTTCAAAGAATATGGACATTCCTAATTTTCTTTGGTCTGCTTTCACAAATATGTATAGACAGAAATATTTTCCTACAGCAGTTAAAGTTTATTTCATATATGATTCTGAACACGTAAATTTGAAAATGCTGGTTATATTCACCTCTCTTGAAAGATCCTGAAATCTAATGTATTTTATGGTATTCAATATTTTACTGAGGTTTTTTTATCTGTTGTTTACAAAGGCATGCATTATTGATGTAATTTATAGTTACTGCCAAAGGTTCTTTGCACACAATTCTTCCCAAACCTGTCATTGCTTGAATAGCGACTTCATGGATAATCCTAGAGATCTTCTATTTCAAATCTCATAATACTTATTTTTCAAAATGGATTAGACACATGTAATGCACTTGAAACACTGAGGGATCTATTAAAGGGAGAGAGTGACTTACAAAGAGTAGAATGGAAAGAGAAGGACTGACACACTCTGATATTTATAAAAAGTAAACATTTAAAATAAACCCCTATTTATATTTTAATGGCAATGTGATGCCATATTGCATACTAATATACTCATGTCCCTTGCAAATATTTTTTTCAGGTTCATAGTCCTTCAGTGGAATTTTCTTTAAAAAGGACAGATAGTAGCTCTCTAATGTAAATGCACATTTGGCTACAAAGGTTTTCTTCTTCTCATAATCAGACACTGAGACAGAAAACTATCAAACAAACAAGGCAAGTTATAGAAACAACAAGGTTTGCATTACACCAAACGTATTATAGCATTTTAATTGTTGCGAAGCAGTATTGATTTAAGATGGCTTTGTTCTCTCTTCCATATGTTTTAACACTTTGTAATAGCTGTTTTTTTCCTATCTACTTATCCAAATGAAGTTTTCTAGGGATGATCAGGAAACCAAAACATGTATGATGGGTACTAAAAAGCATTGTTCCAATGCCCCAGAAGGGAGGGATTTGACCCACTCCCTTTAGCGTTTCATTGAATAGTTGTTTTGACCATAAGCACTTTGATCATATGGTCTGCCTACACAAAAACATGCCGACAGACACCCATTGAGACAAATGTATGCCATAAGGAATTTTTTAACTGATGCCTGGTTTTCTGGTTTTCTGAAATTCCCTATGTTATATCTTATCTTGCATTGAAAGAAAAGTTTCCAGAATCTTGTAATGGAGGACCATATGTGGGTTTTTTGTGCATTTATATGCAGGGAGGAAATTGTTTGCTTTTAAAGTAAGTTTCTTTCAATGGCTTAAAGAGTTATTCTAAATTTGGTTTGAAAGTTTGTACTCTCCTCATCACAGAAATCTGACACAATTCTATTTCTTTCCTGAAAATCTCCATGAATTAATCATTTCAGCAGCAAAAAAAATTAACCAGTTCTTTTCTTTTGTTTTTCCATCACTCATTGTCCTGACATATGTTATTAGAGCCAGACCCCTCTTGTTTGTTGGATTGAAGAGCTCTTGAAATATTATCCTTTCCCCAAGGGCAACTGTCACTTTGTCACTTTGAAGTCACTGACTTGTATGCATTCAAAATTCTGGCATTTGATTCATTAGCATTTGGTAAATAGTTGTTTGAGGATGAAACTGCTAAGACAACATGCTCTTTTCATAGATCATTGCTCTGTTTTCCCTGTCAATTAGAGAGGGTTGGGAAGCTATCATGGTGTATTTATTTTATACAAATGAATATGATCTGTTTTCTGTCTTTGGTGTAAAACCTCAAATGGTAATCATAGACCCCAGAGAGGTCTAATAGAATCAGATTGTTATGAGGAAATATCCATTTGCAAGCATTAATACTTTGGTGATGAAATTAATTTGAAATGATTTGCCATTTCAGTATAATATGATAAAAATAGAGAACATGATGAAAAAGAAAATTTGAGAGATGTTTCCAACCCTAATCATATAATTCCATTCTCCTGGATTAATGTTTGGGATTACTTGTCAGCCATTCAGTATTTAATCATCTGAAAATTATACTAGATAAAATGTAGACTGCAAATTCCTGAAAAAAACCATGAAGGTTTCTTTTCTTTAACTAGTCTCAATCTTATGTTTCTCCATTTGTATTAATCAGTGCAGATTTGCAGTACAGATTTGTAAAATCTGTTCGTCCAAATTTAAATATAAATGGACTGGCCATATTGATTCAGATTCTAATAATTTTATACTATAGCATGGTAAACATAAGTTTCATTGCCAGTTATCTTTTTAGTACCAGAATATAAATATGAACTGGCTTCTTAATATTTGTAATCTATTCTGTGTTCTCCTTTAGTTAAAAATGAGTTAGTGTACTTTGAATTAATATTAAAAAGTCAGAGACCTTTGGATCTTTTTACCCTATTTTGGATTTGGAGCTTGGTAAAACCCTTTATCTTCATTTAGTGTTCTACCTAAAGCCAACCATGTGGGAAAAATACATAACCTTTTTCTTCCTTTCTGGCAATAATAAGTTCAAGAAGCAAACAGAGAAATAATAGCTGTCACATCTCCCAACTTTACAACAACATCAAGTTTAGGAGAATCATTAGAGGACTCAGTTGTTCTTACAACTGTGAGAGAAAGACGAAACTACCCAGAGATGAATAATGTTATATCATAACTCTTTTCTTCCTATAATCTAACATGTATAATCCACAGCCAAAGAAAATATAGTGGGAGATAGAAAGATGCTTCCTTGCTTTCTTCAGCTTTCAGGAAAGTCATTCATTTTCTTGTAGCAAGTTCTTATTCTTTTGGTCTCATATTTCTGGAAAAGGAGAGAAGGAAGAAAAATAAGCCTTATGCTCTGTTGCTTAACACATAGAGCCAAACTGGAAGATTAAAGAAAAAGAGAAACAGCAATGAATTCCTATTACTGCAAGAAGCAGCCACAATTGTTCCATTTTTCCCTTTAAAAACAGCCAGAACTAGAACAAGCAGAGATTTCCACAGCTACAAGTGAGTAGTTGGGTAGCTTTTTTTTTAAATTGAAGAAAAGATGACTGTCCTTCAAGTTATAACAGGCAGGGCTGGGCAGCCCTTTGGATTTGAAAGCAAAAAATGCTTAAAAATGCATGAGAGTGTTTATTTAGCGTAAAACACTGCTTCTTGCAGCCCAAACATGATCCTAGGGAAAGGTGTCTTTGGTTTAATGAGTTTTACCATTAAGCCAAATTTTGCCTAAGTTCAAACCCAATGCATTACACATCCCTAGCAACAGGTTATCCTATTATCCACAAAATATATCAATGATTTTTGCTGATAGTGGCTTGAGTGATAATTACCTCAGATGCCTCCAGTTCATTTTAAAAGTCAGTTGGTTATTCTATTCTAAATAAATAGGGGACAAAAAAAGAGCAAGCATTATAGAATATTTCATAGAAGGCTAACCTCAGCAGGAATAATCTCAGGAGTGGGATCTGACAGGATTAACTACCGGTTTGGCGATTTACGATGTACTTTCCTGCATGCTGCAAGCACTCCTGTAAATTGTCATCAGCTTGCTGCCTGGACAGCTGAACAGCGCTGTTATATGCAGAGAAGCAGCGTTTGAAACAGCACTTTTTCCTGCTTTTTCAACTGCAGCTGTGCCTTGCATAACAGCTGAGGTTGACAAAGCAGGAAATAAAGGTCAGGTAAGAACCCAGGTGGGTGGGTGGGCCATTAGCAGACATAGAACCGGTTCTATGTCTGCTGCTCTTCAGAGCTACTGGTTCTACAGAGCCAGACAGAACCATTAGAATCCCACCCCTGAATAATCTACTATATTATTAGTAAGTATAGAACTGGAATAATGGAGAAAAGGAAAAGGGAAAAAGAAAGGAAATGGATTCACAGAAGGCAATTTAAGCAATCTAAGCCTATAAATATTTCACAACAATATGTCCTGTTTATCTGAAATTTTTGGCTGGCTGGTATTTCAGAACATTGATAATAAGCCTATAAAATACAGCTGCTTATTAACAGAAATGAAAAGACTTCCTCAAATATTAATTGCTACATCATGGAGTGCATCCATTAGCTGCACAGAATGAAGCTATTTGTAAATTCCGTATTAATGGCTGGATCGTTGCACTAAGAGACTGATGTTATTTATTAACCTGTTTTTCTGAAAAAAACAATTAGGCAAACTTTCTGGTATCATTTGAACCAGTCAAATAAGGAAAATTTAGTTTAGTTTTGTTTTTCTAAAGAATACATACTATGGTTAGAAGAAATTCAAAATCAGCTAAATAAATCTAGGTGCAAAGGAAGCAATGCAAGTACACAAAGAATAATAACAGGTTCACAATGAATGCAATATATTCATATGTTTTCTTTCCATCTCTATTAGGAAGACTGGTAATCATGATAGGATTGCTACAGGAGAAAGCATTAAATCTGACTCAAACAAGGGAGACTGCTTGATTAAGAGAAGTTCTAGAACACACACAATAATTAGCCCTAAACCCATTTATCAATGCCTGGAAAATATGTACAATAGGTAAATCAAGAAAGCTACTTTGGTCTAGTGACACAGCCTAAAAACCAGGAGACCTGCTTTAGGCACACAGCCAGCAGGGTGACTTTGGGCCAATCATTCACACTCAACTCTAGGAAGTAGGCATTGACAAGCCACTTTCAAAATTCTGGTGAAAAAGACTGCAGGGACATGTCCAGCAATCACAAGGAGTCAATGCTAACTCTAAGGTACACATGCAAACATACACCCCACACACAAATATAAACAGTTCAATCAAATAACTAGGATGGCCACATGCTTTCTCTCCATACGCTAGTAATACATTGGGAAGGCAGAATTGTTACAAGGGGATGCAACTCCTTGCTGTTCTGGTGAGATATTAGCATCCTCAGATAAAAATGAATAATTTTGATTAGAATAAAATGCCCATATTTATTTTGTGCAAGATCTATGGTTTGGGTTTTTTTTTTTAATTTCCTTTTAATTTCTTTGGGATAAGAATAGAATATTCTATAAGAGATCCAGTTTGAAAGATATATTTTTTCAGGTCCCATCTGTGATCTTTTTATTTCTACATCAAGAAAAATAACAAATTGACAAGTGGTTTTTTTTAATAAATCACATTAAATTGAACATCTTAGGTAATTAAGGAAAGAATGCTAGTGTAACTTTTGAGGTACTGGAATTCCCCATTTAGCCCTGGAGTCCAAGCCTTTGCTCAGTGAACTAAATCCAAATTAAAGCAACTGCAACAGATGGCTCTTCTTTAACTCATCCAACAGTTGTCAGGGTTCTCTGAACTGTTAGATCCACAAATAGTTTCGTGGATTCAGGCTACTCCTATGTCATAAAGGCAACCAAGGTGACCTGTGATTGGGTCCATGCTGTGATATCATTCTGTCTATTGGAGCAGGTAGCACCTTTTGCTTTGAAAGAGGAAGTGGTGTACCACTCCTCAAGAGGTTGTTCTTTAATCCAACCATTTTTGATAACTATCAACCAGAGATTTGATCAGTTTGCAGTTTATGAGAAATCAGGAAAAAAAATTCAATATCATGATTTGTTTCATTCACATTCCAAGCCTGGATTTAGTACTGAGACAGTGTCCATTGTATGATCTGTGGCATATTCTAGATTGAGTTGTTTATCCAATCTTGAGTAACTTGATGCCTGAGCAGCTTTCAGTACTGTTAATCATGGTCTTCTTCTGAGTTGGTGCCCTAGGTTGGGAATAGAGGCAGGGGTGGCATTCAGTTTTTTAAACAATCAGTTCTGTGGGCATGGCTTAGTTGGTGGGTGTGGCTTGGTGATCATGTGACTGAGTGGGTGTGGCAACTTGACATCACTCATGTCAAGAGCCGCTTCTCCTCGCCTGGCCTCTCATGACAGTGGGGATGCTGCAACGGTCATAAATGTGAAAAATGGTCATAAGTCACTTTTTCAGTGCCATTGTAACTTTGAATGGTCACTAAATGAACTGTTGTAAGTCAAGGATTACCTGTACAAAAATACAAAAAGCTTCTTTGCTTGCAAAAAGCTACCCTAAATGCCAATCATTAGATTAAAAATAACTGCAAGCCGGAGTTACTAATCAGGCAGGGTGCCAGAGCACCTTGAGGAATTAAAATAGTTAAAATTATCAGCAGCCATCTCTTGGTCATAAAGAGAGGTCATTTAAGCTCTCCAGAAAATGGGTGGGCATACTTGGGTACAAAAGGCCGAGCTAAAGAGAGAAATTAACAAAGTCTCTGCCCTCCCAAGTTTGTCAGGATCACAGTAAAATCAGTACATGCACAGATACTATATCTAAAACATGATTTAAAAAAAAGGTTTGAGCCACTGAATTTAGAAGGGAAAGATCCAAATGAACAATGGCAAGAGATCCAAGGTAACATTATGGAAATTGCTGAAAAGTATGTGTCATACCAAAAACCAACCCCCCCCAAAAAAATAAGTGGCTATCTGATGACATCATCAAAATAGCTGAGTGAAGGGTGGCCAATTCTGAGTTGAATTCAAGGAATTCACCAGGCAGCGTCAACTAATTATAGTTAAAGGATCCCTGACTAGCCTATTGGGTCTTGACTGGTTGGGTCCCTTGCATTAGAACACCACATCCATGCCACCAATAGCTCTGAATAGAGACTTTAGCAAAAGAATTTTAAAGCATTTTCGAAGGGGGGCTTAGGTAAATACAATGGGGCTCCAATTTCATTCAACCTGGACCTCCAGGTCACCCTCAGATGCCTTAAGCCAAGGCAAGTGCCCTTTGCACTTTGCCCGAAGGTTGATGCTGAACTGGACAAGCTCCTAGCACAGGAAATTCTGGAACCAGTAGATCATGCCTGATGAGAGACACTGATAGTCACCCCTATTAAGTCTGATGGTTCAATTCGCATTTATGCAGATTACAAATGCACCCTTAATTGAGCCCTGCAACAAAGCATCTACCCTACTCCTGTAATGCAGCACCTTCTGCACTCTTTAGGGGACAGGAACATCTTCGCCAAACTAGAACTGGCACAGGCATACCAGCAGCTTCCCATGAATGATGCCACTGCAGAGGCGCAAATAATTGTAACCCATAGGGGAGTATTCAAGTATCGCTGCCTGCAGTTTGGGGTCAGTATGGCCCCTGGAATATTTCAGAGTTTAATGGAATAATTGCTACAGGGAATTCATGGAGTCACTCTGTATTTTGATGATATTCTAGTTTCAGCAGCCAACAATGCTGACCTGTTGAATCATTTACGAGCAGTACTGCGCCGTTTCCAAAACACAGGTCTAAGACTTAAAAAAAGACAAATGCCAGCTTGCAGTGCCTCAGGTAGAATTCCTGGGCTATCTAATAGATGCTGCCAGTTTACACCCTACCATAGCAAAAGTCCAAGCAATTAAAGAGGTGCCAAGCTCTACCAACAAAGCCAAGCTACAAGCCTTCTTGGGACTTTTGAACTTTTATAGCATCTTTATTCCCTACAAGATGTTGATAGCTGAACCCCTGCATAGACTGTTGGACAGGAAAACTCATTGGTCATGGGGTAAGAGTGAAGCTACTGCATTTCGAGCTATCAAAAGCTTATTGACATTTGAAAGCATATTAGTCCAATACAGTGAATGCCTTCCTTGTACTTACTTGTGATGCATCACCATACGGAGTTGGGGCAGTCCTAAGCCACAAAATGCCAAACCGCTCAGAAGCTCCTATTGCATTATCTTCCAGAACATTGTCATCAGTGGAGCTCAATTATAGTCAAATTGATAAGGATAAGGATAACAAAAGCTGCAGCTTTTGCAGGTGTCAAGTGCTGCCATGAATATATTTGTGGCTGCCATTTCGAACTGGTCACAGACCCCAAACTACCTTTTTTGGGAATGCTTGCGGGCAACTGTCAAACTCCCCAGGTGCTATCACTCTGCATGACATGATGGTTAGTGTTCCTTTTCTTTTTGTAAAAAAAATATTTAGGTTTTCACAAAACATAATACAAATAAAATATCTTTTTTTTTGAGAATAGCATGGTCCTGGGTTATCACTTCTCCATACAGACACAAACTCAATTTCATATTCATCTTTGTGTTCTATTCCATATCTTACCATTTTAACATTTTCTCAATATTTTTCCCTTTTCTTAGTTTTCTCAACCTTGCTTTTAATTATCTCATTCCTTTCTAAATTCAATTGAATTTAATAAATTAAAAATTCTTGAAGGCAATCACAATGAAGAAATTGTATTTTTTTAAGGCTGACCATTTAAAAGAGCTAAATGGCTACATTGCCAAGACCAAATATGTTTACTTACAATCAGCTTTTTTTATTGCCATTCCCTTTACGTGATTATAGGACACACTGTATTCCTTAAAAGTAATTTATATTTTCCCATTTGGGAACTAGCTTTCCTTGAATGATGGGTAAATCATTTTCAGCAATAAAGTGCAGGAGCTGAATAACTATTACAGTTGTTGCTGATTTTTTCGGCCAATATAGCATAGAACAGTTTTGCCAAGCATATATAATTACCACGCTGACTTGAAATACATAAGTTTATAGTTCTACTGCAAGGGTGTCAAACTGGATTTCTTTGAGGGCTGGTTCAGCATTGTACTTCTCTTCCATGGGCCGGCTGGTGGGGGGGGGGCAGGAGACTGGATGGACGCCTCCTGCAACACCTTGCTGGCCAAAATGGTACGTGGGGAGTTGCACACTGCCCCCCTGCATCCTGTTTTGGCCGGCAGAGTGCTGCAGGAGGCCGTCCGAGCCAAAAACGGGGTGCAGGGGCTGCGTATGGTCTCCCCTGTGCCCATTTTGGCTGCCAGAGGCACCACGGGCCAGTCCTTTGCTATTTCCAGGATGAATCCACAGTCAGATTTAATCACCTCACAGGCCGGATCGGGCCTTGAGTTTCTGTTCTACTGCATCTGAAGATAGATTAAAATAGAGATAAATAATAAAGTTAAAATAATTTATTTTAATTTATTTCCATGTTGGTAAAAAGGAAGTTTGATTCTCTTCCCTTTGATAGTTCACAGAAAGAGATTTGTGATTTGTTTAAAAACCAGCCAAAGACCAATCCTTGGTCCCAAAATTGGGTTCTTAATCATTAAAAAGGTTGTTTTTAATAGTTTCCAAGGAAAAAGGCATTTTTTTTGGAATGCCAACATATCACATAAATGGCAGGGGTGGGATGCTACTGGTTCTGCCCAGCTCTATAGAACCGGTAGCTCCTGAAGAGCAGCAAACACCGAACTGGTTCTGTGTTTGCTGCTGTTTGGGGGGGGGGG
>JANHFN010003538.1:0-14088 GCA_032468175.1 Toxicocalamus goodenoughensis
GCCTCTGATAAGGGGTAGCCCTTCCACTTGATTAAATATTGGAGTTGTCTCCTGTGCCACCTCGAATTGAGGATTCGTTGCACCTCATGATGGGTTTGGCCTTCTATTACAATTGGGTTTGGGGGCTCATGAGCTAGGGGCCTCAGTGTTGATCCAACCACGGGTTTTAATAGGCTACTATGGAATACTGGGTATATTTTCTCTAACAATCAGGGCAACTTCGATTGCACCGTGACTGGGATGATCTTTTACTATGGGGAATGGCCCCATGAACTTTGGCCCCAATGTCTTGCTAGGGATTAACCTGAGATATTTGGTGGAGAGTTAGACACTATCATGTCACCCACAGCCCTTTTTTTATTAAACTAGACATACCCAATTCCTGCAACTGTTCTTCATGTATTTTAGCCTCCAGTCCCCTAATCATCTTTGTTGTTCTTCTCTGCGCTCTTTCCAGAGTCTCCACATATTTTTTTACATTGTGGTGACCAAAGCTAATGCAGTATTCTAAGTGCAGAATACCGCATCCAGCTTTGGTCGCCACAATGTAATATTTCTTCTAACTCTCTCTAGTGTTCTTAGCCAATACCTGCTGATTTATTTTACCATTTATCAGTATTCAGGTCCATATCTATTTGAGCATTCTGAAATTAATCATTGCAAGCAAAAGAAAAACCTTTTCCTTGGATTTCCCCATTAGATTCACTGATGCACTTTAATAGCAAAAGTTTGCAAGCTTGTTCCAGCATGAAAGCAAATGCAAAATCAGTTAAAGATAGATTGAGTGGCTCTGAGTAGTATTTCCAGAGCTTAGTGAAAGGTCTGGACATGCTTTTAAATGCAAGAAATTATATTCAGCAAGCATGATTGTTGTGTATAATTGGTGGTTTCCCAGTGAGATTTGAAACTGTCCTAGCATTTCTAGGGTTACAACAGCATTCTCAGATTTCCTATGCAAGCGGTATTTTTTTTTAGCAGAGATTTTTATTTGTCTACTTTTTTCAAACACAATGAAAATAAGTGCTCTACCCCATTTTAAAGCATTTTGTTGGTATTTCCTTGCTTGTCAACCAGAAATCTAGGTTGATCAAAGCAGGAGAAAGTAAAAATATTATTCATCAGCTGATTGTGGGTTGGCGGTCTTCTGATTATCATGAGACGAGAAAAGGTGAATCAATCATTTGTGGTTATACCATCAAATAAAGGCAGAGCCCTGGTTGAATGACAAAATCATTGACTAGGAAAAGGCCTCTAAATCCATTGAGTCCAACCATTTGTCAGAAATGGTGCTTGGGCGGGGGTTGGACTAGATGACCTAAAGGTCGCTTTCCAACTCTGTTAATCTAATTTAAACCACCTTGTGAAGTACAGGAATCCAAATTAAAACTCCATGACCAATGATTGTCCTGGTGAAGCTCACCACCAATGGCATCTGCGTTAAACTGCAGTAGTGACAAGACAACATGCTTGCAGTGATATAATCACACAAATATTACATTAGATACAAATCTACTAAGTCCAGGAATTAATATGATTGCAACATCACACACATATGGTCACCCATATATGTCCACCCATCTCTCTAGGTAAAAGTTTCCCACTCTTAAACTGCTCTTAATGATAGGCATTGCGATATTTTCCCAATATTCAGTGGGAATCTGCCCTCCATATCTTAGGTTCTGGGTGCTGCATTCTAGGTTGATAAAGAAAAGGTATCTTTTCTGTTGTTGGAGGAAAAATCCAGTCTTGTTCCAAACCAGGAAAAAGACACTGGAAATAAAATAGAAGCAGGCTTCAGGAAAGGAAGTTTCTACTTATTTGGTAGCCAGGAACTAGAGACAGTCAAACACTTTTTGGGGTGGTTGACAAAATTGGGTTGAGAGTGAGTGGGCTTTTATACATTCTTAAGGGCATTGTGATTGAGATGCCTGTTCCTATACAAGAATATGTTCTTTAATATTTTAATGGCTGTTGCCAGATTCCTATGGGGTCATGTAGGGATCATGGCTGGCTCTACAGGCAAAAGGAGAAATGCAAATCCTTCCGCTCCTTGCCTATTATATTGCTTATTTGGAGTTTCTGGTGGATCTTTGCTTATGAATAGATTGGTGCAGTCTTTCTGAATGAATGCAGAACCTCGATTCCTAAAGACTAGCCTCTTCATGCTTCTGCTTGAGGCTGTTTTCCTACAGCAGGAAGACTGGGGCTGCTTTCTGCCTTTAAGAAAATATTTCTCCATTTCTCCTTCAGGAAAGTATTTTATTCTGCCTGTTTTTAATATTAAGAATAAAGAATATTTTACCCTGGGGAAGGGGGGGGGCTTCCTTCACTGTGATATTCCCACAGCTATTTAATAAGTGTTATCATATCCTCACAAGTGATATAATACTTGGCTGTTGGCACTTGGCAGTAGTCTTAGAATCATATTTGACGTTTCAGCACTCCTTTGACCTTGACAACAGCATGTTATACAAAAAATCATACAACCCAGCCAGTCTATCTAATGAACACCTTTTTTCCCCTCTATATCCTTGCTAGAAATAGAGCATATGTCAGAACGGCTCATTTAAGACAGAAGACAGGTAGAGAAGGGCTGATGGAAATGCTCATTTTTAGAAGTGAAATTGAAGAGAGTGATTTAAAGGTCTCACCAAGCTAAGAAAGAGCACATCTTTCTTTTGCCTTCCTGCCTCCCCACCCCACTAACCTGCTTTCCAGCTCTGTTCTCCTGTGCAGGGCAACAAAAGAAGACCCAGCCGATCATTGGTACTCAGGAGGCAGAGAATAGATGGGGTTAGGGCCAGTCAGAGGTGGTATTTGCCGGTTCTCGGAACTATTCAAAATTTCCACTACCGGTTCTCCAGAACTGGTCAGAACCTGCTGAATATCACCTCTGGGTTCCTTCAAGCTGATGGCACAAGTCAAGTAAGGCAGCTTGCAATCCAGTAGGATCAGTGTGTGGTCCACTTCATTTTCATAGTCAATAATTTCCTAGTTATTAGGGATTTTTAAAAAGCAGAGTTATAAGAAATTGGTGGGTAGCCCCAATTGTAAACACTTGTTGCACTATCAAGCAAATATTGGTTCCAGTATGCAATTAATTAATTGCCAATAATTTTCTGAATTTTCTATAGCCCATTTTATCTGAACTTTGTCACTTGCACCTTCTTTACATTTTAAAGAGAGATGCACCTAAAGTCTAAATGACTTGTATTTACCTTGTCCTAAAGGCCATCAGGTCCAAATGGCCCATATTCTTCAGACAAGTTAAGAGATTATCTTTCTCTCTCTTGCAGTTTATATTGGCGTCAGAACATGATGGCATTCCTGATGTTCTCCTTCCGTCATGCCAGTTTGGCCTTTTTCCCTCCCAGCCTATGTTTAAACAATCTTGGGTTGCATTCTGGAAATGCTCCTGCTTAATCTTGACACTGAGCCATTTATGTGTAAACTTTATCTTCCTCCTTGCCATCCTCCTTAGAAAGGAGGTGTATTTGCCCAGTCATTGGTAAATTTCAGGGGTGGAGTGAGAAGGGAGGAAAAAGCTTGTAACTTAGACAAGCCATTGGCTGTTTTGTCAACGGATCACCATCCTCAAAATATTTCTCAACAACATTAATAGGACAATATCTCTCCATAGGTGGCTGCAATAGCAACAACAGCCTGTCAAAGAATGCGGTTCTCCCAGGAAACTGTATACCTAGGGAATTATGCTAAAGATCCCCCGTTCCTTAAGAATACACGCTGCTTTACAAACAAACTCAAGAAGTTTACAGAGCAATATTCTAGGTTAATTTTTCTCCACCAAGATCTGCTAAATCATACATCCCAGCCAGGTGGCATTCATAAACCGGTTGGCTGGGAATGATGGGAACTGTTAGACCAGCACGTCTGCTGTTGCCTCAGTCCGTAAAACAAGATGAAACCGTGCCTTTATTTTCCCTAACCGCAACTGAGAAGAAGGAGGGTATTTAATTGGACAGTCGCTTGTCTGAAATGGCAAGGGTTCTTTCTCTCTTGTTTGAGCAGGGGGCTGGACTAGAAGACCTCCAAGGTCCCTTCCAGCTCTATTCTATTGTGACTCAGGACAAGGGAAGAGGGCAGGGGATCACAATGGATCGTGTGTCCGTCCGCTCAGCGTTGGACATCCTCTCGCCGGTTTAGTTATCGTGTTCGACTCTTGAGGCTTTCCCGGAACGAAGGAGCGCGCCCGTTACGCAAGATTAAAGAGTAAAAGATACGCCGCGCCCTTCGTCCCCGGTTCTGCTCCCGGGCTCTCTGCCTCTCC
Source organism: Toxicocalamus goodenoughensis (assembly GCA_032468175.1). Classification (NCBI taxonomy): domain Eukaryota; kingdom Metazoa; phylum Chordata; class Lepidosauria; order Squamata; family Elapidae; genus Toxicocalamus; species Toxicocalamus goodenoughensis. The sequence goes on from JANHFN010003538.1 coordinate 4,289, forward strand.
GGCCGGTGGCCGGCTTCCACCTGCCTCTGCCAAGTGCAGCGACCGCCATCCCAGGCGGGAGAGGTCTATCTGGCAGGCGCCTGACTCGCTGGGTTCCCCGAAAGAAATGGGCTCGCCAAGAACCGGGAGGAAGAGGAGACCACGCCAGGGTGGCTCGGCCCCGGGAGGAACGCAGCCAGATGGCCTCAAGCCTCGTGTCTTCGCGGGGAAAGTTTCCGTCGGGCAGCAGGGAGGAGGGGAGGCCGGTGCCTTCGCCCTGAGCGATGACTCGATCCGGCCCGCGAACTCTGAGTCCCGCCGAGGCTTCCCCGGGCACCGCCGTCACCTTCCCCCCCGTCCCGGCCCCACCCAGCGCTCTGCTCTCCTCCCCTGCCTTCCAATTGGCAAACCCAGCAGCCGGCCCCTAAAGCTATATATGCCTCGATCCGCCGCGCTATGGGACCCGAGCGCAGAGAGCGCAGCATCCTCATCCCGCCGCACTCCAGCCCTTCCCTGCAGTTGCGCCGAAGGGAGACAGATTCCCCATCCGACGCCACCGACTCGAGGAAGAGTTGCTTTCGGGTCGCCACGAATCCCGTTTTAGGTTCCCTTCGTAGCTCTTCTCCACCTCCCTCCCGCGCTTGATTTTTCAGGGTATAGCCCTCCCGCAGCTGGAGGTTCGCCGGCGTTTGAACCACCCACCCACCCATCCTTCCATCCAGTCCCAGAATTATGAGTTCCCCTCTGAGGCGAGCCGCCCTGCTCAGCTCTCCCCTAAAGCTGCGAGGTCCTGGGAGCGCACCTGCTTTGCAGCAGCAGCAACAGCTACCCACTTCGTCCGTGTGCGCCTTGGAGCCCAAGGCTCAGGTGCCTTCTTGCCCCATGCACGCTCCCCACTCACTTTCTGCCCTGCCCGGTCCTGTCAAATGGCCTCTGATGGGCAGTCTCTTAGACATCCTCTGGAAAGGGGGGCTCAAGAAACAGCACCAGACACTGGTGAGTAATCTGTGTTTCCCCCCCCCTCCAACCCTTCCCAATAGATCCTTTGCCCAAAGCTAGCATTTGACTGACTGTTGAGAGTCACCTATGGTAGAACAGGTAGTTAGTTCTTTGAATGGCAAAAAGTAGTTGCTAGCCCTCCCAGACCTTAAGGTTTTAATGACAGGATTGAGAAAGGTCTCTTAAGAGCTTGGAAAGTTTTTGCAAGATCGTCTAGTTCAGCATCCCCTATGGTTGTGGTGGACGGACCGATTGCCAAATTCCCAGACAGCATCATTCCCTACAGATTGGATCAGGTTAATCCAGTCTTCAACCAATGCAGGGAATCAGTTGCTGGCGCATCCTCAAACGTGTTCCTGCATCTTTCTTTAAAAACTCCTTAAGGAAGAAGAAAGAAGCAAGCACTTTTTGAGATAACATGTTCTTATATCGCCACACTACAAAGTCCTTAATCAAGTGCTTAATATAAGCCTCACCCCCCCCCCCACCACCACCATTTGAATAGATTAATTCTGGTCCATCTTTTGTCTGCAGGAGACGAGTCTTTTAGAATGCTAGATAAGTTGATGTGTGAATTGAAAGTTGTGTGTATTGTACTGTATGTTTATTTGCCTCTTCTTGCAAGGAGTTCTGTGAAATGGGTGAGCCTTGGTGATGAAGTCCTTAGCTGCCCGATTTAACCTCCCCTCTTCCTTTTTCTTTCACCTAAAGGCTGAGTACCACCAGAGGTTTGGCAAAATCTTCCGCATGAAACTTGGGAGTTTTGACTCGGTTCATATAGGTGCACCCTGTCTGCTAGAGTCTCTTTATAGGAAAGAGAGTGTGTATCCACAGCGCCTGGAGATTAAGCCCTGGAAAGCCTATCGAGACTACCGTAAAGAGAGCTATGGGCTACTTATCCTGTGAGTAAAGACCTAGAAGGACACACACCGCTTTGTGCTGAGAATGCCCTGTGCTTATGTTGGGTTGAGGTGTAAAGGCAAGGGATGCTAAGAGCAAATAGTTCAGATTGCTGTTTCATAAATATGGCAGTAGTTTCATTATTTATAAATATTAAATGGGAGAAAGTCAAAGTGTCATTTATAGGTGGTGGATACTTTGCAATCACATTCAACCTATTTTTTAAAGGTTTTCTTTAAGGTTCTTTGTCTTTTGGGACCACATTTTTATCCTGAAAGCAAGCAAGGTTATCAAGGCGAACCAGTGTAGAGAAGCAATTTGCATCATTGTCTGGTTAACTTGGACCTAACCCTCCTGGCAACATTAGAATGGAAAAATTGCAGCAGGAAAAAAAAAAGGCAGTTTTAGATCAAATGCACATAAGATAACGTTCAAGCTAGAAGGGAAATGCAGAATGTGAAGAATGCTGTATAATGGTGATTTACTATCTCAGTAAAAGTGAGAGATCACTGACCACTTTCAGTGATTGCCTCCAAAGATCAGGTACAACAGAAGCATCTAGTACATCTTCCCAAAAGCTAAACAGGACTCTCAAAGTTTTAGGAGAAATTAAGTCAAAAGCATTTCAGAAAAAAACCCAGCATAAACCCACATGCATAAGGTATATTTCCATGTATGCCCAGGGCTCAAGCTTCACTAAGGGGAAATCTTTATTTTATTTAAAGGAAGTAACATATTGGGATGCAAAGTCATTTTTCCATACTATCAAACTTGATTAGTCTGCTTGTTATCTTCCTTAAAATATATTAGCATTCACTTACGGAAACTACCCAGGTTTAATATTGTTTTAACATTTCCTCATACACCTTTTATTTTAACCAGGAAATGTTAAATTTCTTTTAATTAATTGGATATTTGTTTTTCACAGAGAAGGGAAGGACTGGCAGAGAGTAAGAAGTGCATTTCAGAAGAAATTAATGAAACCCGTGGAAATTGTCAAGTTGGACACTAAAATCAATGAGGTACTGCATAAGAATAGGTGTTCAAAATTATCTCTAAAAGTCTGATCCAGACACAGGTGTAATTTCAAATTTGGAACACTCTTGTTATTATGTGGATTGCTTTAAAAGAGGGAGGGGGGAAATTTGAAAAGTGTCTCTCCAGAAATCACGTGAAATCTTTTTTAACTTATACCAGTTGGAAATCTAGTTGAAACAACAATTTTGAATGCATCTCATTGATTTCCCTGGCATGTACAAATGTACCAATCAGAGAAAAGTGAAGGCTACAATTTCCTTTTCAGCTTGCCAAATTTCTATACGCAGGAAGAGGAAGTATTAAAGTGAAGAACAAGTATTCATATCTTAGCCTTCAATTGGAAATGGCTTAAAAACATATTACTTAATAGTAAAGTGAAATAGAAATTAAGTAATATGTTTTTAAGCCATTTGCAATTGAAGGCTAAGATACGAATATTTGCTCTTCATTTTAATACTTCCTCTTCCGGCATATAGAAATTTGGCATGCTAAAAAGGAAATTGAAAGCCTTATGATTATTAATATTTTAAAATTTGATTCACTTCCTAATGACTTTTCATTTTTCTGATGAAGAACACTTAAGAGGTCTTTTCAATCTCTTCCACAGGTCCTAGCTGATTTTATGCAGCAGATGGACACACTCTGTAACAAGAACGGAGAAATAGAAAATTTATATTCTGCACTGAATAAATGGTCATTTGAAAGTAAGCTTTTCATTCATTCTGGGTTCAATGCTGCTTTTTCTCTAGACTAAAATGTATATATGTAGGTTACTTTCCCCAATCTGGAGTTCTCAGCATGCTTTAACCAGGATGGCCATGTTGGCTAACAATTCCGGGATGTTCCTTCCTAATAGAACTGAAAGGCACCAGGTAAAGATCAGCTAAAGAACAAGTTTGGTGTAGTGGTTAAATTGCTGGCCTAAATACTAGGAGACCATGAGTTTGAACCCTACCATAGGCATGAAAGCTAGTTGGGTGGCTTTGGACCAATCATTCTCTTTTAGTCCAACCCATCTCATAGGGTTATTATTGTTGGGAAAATAAGTGAGGAAGGACTTTTAGGAATGTTACCTACCTTGATTTACTTATAAAATAATAGAGATGGGATGAAATTTTTTATAAATAAATAAACTTTCTCCATGTAGAGAGGAACTCTGGCCAGTCGCTTATTACTAAATGCATTGTCCCTGGGGGTCTCATAAGTAGTATTACTGGATACTGTATATTAATTGCATCAAAAGGGGGTGATTGGGTATGATTTAAAGTTCTCAGAGAGATATGTCAAGGAAAACATAGTCAAGATTCTGGAAAATGCTTTTGCCATCAATTCTTTTTTTTTTATGCTAGGTATTTGCCTGGTGCTGTATGGGAAAAGGTTTGGACTTCTGCAGCAAGACGTAGAGGAGGAAAGTTTGAACTTTATCAAGGCTGTTAAAACGGTATGAACATGCCACATGCATGATAGCTAATTGATTTTCTGTAAGATATTAGCAAGTCAGAAGTATCTGCTCCTGTAGGAATTGCAGTCCAAATCTACTCTGCTATTGCACATCCCAGCCTTCCATGCAGTTATTCAATTATTCTGGGGTATGTCATCTATAAACCTTATTTATTTAGGTCAGGGATCTCAATCAATGGAAACTACTGAGAAGTCTCAACTGGAGCATCTCTGTGTAGTTCATACACAGAGATGCTCCAGCTGGGTCTTCTCAATAGTTTCCATTGATTGAGGTCCTTGACCTAAATAAATAGAAAAGCCCTCGATGCTCAATAAGAAAATAAGCTGCAAGGAATAATTCCAGCAATATAGAATAATACCTTATAGTAGGCTGGGTCACCGGTTGATTGTTAGTTGCTCTACAGGTGTCAGGGATTCTTTTTCCACCACTTTTTATGAAGATTCTAGAGACTATCCCTGAGTCCTTGCAAAGCAGGCATTCAATTTCCAATTGGTAGCCCTCCAGAAATACTTCCGATAGTTGCCCTCCAAATGGTGGACTCAGATTATGTTTATACAAAACCCTTAATCAGATAAAATAAAGTTCCTAGTGCAACAATCAAAGCTTGGTGCATTTTAATCTCGTTAATTTGGGGAACAAGGCTTAATATGTTGTGCAAACCCCATTTGTTGCATAAATCTGAGAATTCTGAGATTGAGATAATTCAGGATTCAGGTTAGGATTTTGTGCAGTACACTGAAATGTGTAAGGATTACTATGATCCCTGGTCCACATGGAACAGCTTCTACTTGGTATTCTAGTTTAAAGATAGCTCAGTTTATTGAATCTAAGTCAATCCTTTCTCCTACAGTAAAATATATGTTCTTTTGAACTTTTCCCAGTACTTTAATAATGGTGTTTGTCCTTTTCTTTATATACTATAGATGATGAGTACTTTTGGGAAGATGATGGTGACACCAGTTGAACTCCATAGAAGTCTAAATACTAAAGTTTGGCAAGCTCATACAAATGCATGGGATAATATATTTAAGACAGGTAACTGAAGAACACTGAAAATATTTTGTGAAATATGCATTTGCATCTTAGGTTGGGCAGTGGATTTTGCATCTTGCATCAACAAACCAGTCTGACTATCTGGAATTCATTTGAACAACTCTGTGGAATAGGTTAGATCAGTGTTTTTTAACACTTGCAGCCTTAAGATGCAAGGACTTCAGTTCCCCAGTCAGAATTCTGGGATTTGAAGTCCACATATCTTAAAGTTGCCAAGTTTGAGAAAGCCTGGATTGGATGAAGTGAGAACACCGGCTTTTATCAAATCACTAAATTCTATGGCTGAACGAACATTTAATCTTAGCTCTCCTTAAGCAAAGAGACTTACCTATATTGTGAAATGGGTACTTAACTTTTTTTTTGCTATTAGTTACAGTTTGTATGAATACTTGATTATACAATTTGAGTTCACCATAGAATGAGTAAAAATACTAGAATAGACTGCTCACTAAGGCAACTTTTTAGTTCTCTCCCATATAGATTTGAACATTATGCTTTAATGAGTCTCAGAGACATATCCAAGGATTATTAAAATAAAATAGGGATCTGAATCTTATTTTTGCATACTAACAATGAAAAAGGAAGGAACTTCCCTTTTTGTAGACCAACCTCTTAAAATCTGTGGCTCGCCAGTCATATTGGAACTGATTCTCCTAGAATTCCCTTTTTTCAGACAGGCTGGCCAGCAGTCCTGGGAGATGCAGTCCAAATATATTCAGAAGATGATAGACTGGAAAAAAAATAATTTAATTTGAAATGTTTCCTGATGTTTTTGAATGTTTTAATGTCTCGTGTATATAAAAAAGTAGACCTTTTAGGTTTCCACACCATAATATTATTATCGTTTTCTCTTTTCTTCTGCAGTGAAATGCTCCATTGACAGCAGGCTGAAAAAATACTCTGCAAATCCCTCTGAAGACTTCCTCTGTGACATCTATTTTGGGAGTCAGCTTTCGAAGAAAGAACTATATGCTGCTATTGCAGAGCTTCAGATTGCTGGGGTTGAAACGGTAAATATTGTTTTTATTAAAATACAATAAATATTGTAAATGAAGAGTGATTTCAGATTTCTGATAACCTGCCACACAAAGGCTTTTTCCTTCTCATTCAATCTTGTTCTTTCAGGTAGCGTTTCTATAGTTATCATTAAATAAGGGATTTTAACACAGTGATAACATTGGTTTGTACATTCCATTTTGCTGTAAGATGCAGCGCTCTTGTAGTTTTCCTTTTTTTTTCTAGGATGATGATTTCAGGCCATTCACCACAATGGTTCTTTCCAGAAGTATCTCCTATAACTCAGATCACACACAAATTTTGATCATGATGGGAATTATTGTGGAAAACCTATGGATAACCCCAAGTTGAAGGAGCCTAGTGAACTATCTTGAACTTATCTATCCATTCTTTGGTACAATTCCACAGGAATGATAAGCTGCAATTGATACTGTAGGGTTACATGTGTAGGGTTCAAGCTAACTACTTCATTGTATTCTGCCTATACTATAGGGATCTCTCTAGAATACTTGTCTTCTCTTGGGGACAAACAGATAAGGTCTCATGGAATTTGTGGGGGGTAGTGTCAGCCCTAGATCTCTTGCAATTGAGCAACAATTCAAGGCTAATTCCTCTCTTGATGTTGTCTTCTTGCCTGTCTGGCAGGTTCTCAACACAAAGTCACATAAACTGATAGTCATCTGATAAACTAGATGACTATTTGGACAATTTCACGAAGTCATTTAGAGTTAAGGAGATTATTTCTTTTCAGACAGACATGGGTGGGAAAAACACAAGGCAGTTGCCATCTAGCACTAAATAATTGTGAGTTAGCTGACTTCTGCAGCAATCTATCCATACACCATTGTGTCATTCAGTATATATTATGGATGTGCTGCATTTCAGATTCAGTCTCTGAATAATACATAATAATATGTTTACATTAGTGAAGATACAGCACCTTGCTTTAAACACCTTTAAAACAGCTGCATCTTTTCTCAAGTTTGTGCAGTAGTGGTAGAAGGTAGCCATCCAGGAAAAGAGGTTGCTGCTTTGAGATATTGCATTTGAGCTCCACATGCTCTTTTTTCTGTCTCTAGACAGAATCTGAAATTATGTACAGCCCTGGAGTTTATCCTTTTCATTCCCAAATGTGGTGGAATGTGCACCTTTGAAGGGAGAGGTGGTAGAATGGTGCTGCTTAATGGTGAAGCAGCAGTTTCCTAGGAAGGAGAAACCACATTCAAATGAAGGGAGTGACACAAGAGACAACACAACCCATAACTGCATAGGAGATAGATATTTAAGATGCCACTCCCTAGAATCTCCCAGGGTATAGCCATTAGAGTATAGATTTAGTCTGGTAAGATTTTGTCTACATATTAATGAGCAAATAAAGAACTGAACTTTGGCTAGGTCAAATTTCTATGTCATTCTTGGGTTAGGCCTGATATATCTGCTGGGCTGTATTGCAAATAAACATCCATCTGCAGTAGAATCTTCTGGGACAGGAAAGCTCTGGATTTGTTGAATCCTTGAACAGGATGTAAAACATAGTAGAATCCTACCAGATATAGTCAGTTGCAAGTATAATTTAATTAGAAATTACACAACTACATGAATGTAGACTTATGCAGATATTCTGCTCGTATACGTGAGAAGTAGCATGAAGAGTGTGAACTGGTGCCTCAAGCCATTCAAAATATTGTTGCCAAGTTCTAATTTTCAAAGTGGTGGAAAAAGAACATTTAATTTTATTTTGATTTAATCAAATTTAATCCATTCGAACCTTCATTTATTATTAAATTTTGGAAGAGTATTTTTAGTATGACATTTAAGAGCTGTGGAAGGGAGTCTTTGACCTTCCCAAAGGTTGCCACATTCTGATAGAGTTGATGGGACCAAGTCATCTACCCAAGTCTGAAGAACTGAATCAGAGCTTCTTTCACTTTCTTGTTTCCTATTGGGGGGAGGGGATTTCTGTTGAATTCTAGAGAAATCTTATGGAAGTTCTATCTGCATAACAGGTAGGAAAATTAGAAGTGTGTAGAGGAATTTAATTTTAGTGTTGAAAATGGATGAGAAAAAAGAGACGGTTGCTTATATAAAAGTTGGAAGCAGAAAAAACTTTGAATGGTCCTACTGTGACCTTGTTGTCTTTCAGAAAGGGGCAGTAAAGGTTTTGGACAGAAGTTCAAAACTCTGTAATACACCTTACAACACACAAGTACAGGTAGACCTTGAACTGAGGCCGGAATTATGGTTGTAAGCTGTTACACTTGTAAATCAAGGCATCATTTTTTGACAATTTTTGAAGCAGTCTTTAAGGAAATGCTGTGGTTGTTAGGCAAATATGTTTTATCCAGTGGATAGGTGTTTTTTTTTGCTGGAAACTACAAATAAATTATGGAAATTGGCAAAAAACATCAAAAATCACAGTCATATGAATGTGAGATCCTGCAAACAGCCAGAAAGGTGAGTCAGTAGACAAGCACCCAAAATGCAATCAAGTGACCATGTGTGTGCGTGCACATTGTGTGCAAGCATTGTAACTTCTAAATCAAGTCTTAAGTAGCTTTTGTTGGCCTGTTGTAACTTTGAATTGTTGTTAAGCAACAAGTTGTAAGTCAAGGGATACCCATGGCATTACAGGTAGTCTTCAAATTATGATCACAATTGAGCCCAAATGTATGTTGCTAAGTGAGAAATTGGTTAAGTGAGTTTTGTCCCATTTTATGACCTTTCTTGCGACATTTGTTAAATGAACAACTGCAATTGTTAAGTTAGGAACATGGTTGTTAAGGGAACCTGGCTTCCCTATTAATTTTGCTGGTCCGAAAGTCTCAAAAGGGGATCATATGATCCCGGGACACTGCAACCGTCATAAATGTGGGTCACTTGCCAAATTTCAATTATGTGACCAAAGGTCATGTGTAAAAAACTATCATAAGCCATTTTTTTCAATACTGTTGTAACTTTGAACGGTCATTAAATGAACTGTTGTAAGTCGAGGACTTGCCTGTATTGGAATCATTGTAATATATAGGCTTATGTCAGAGAGCTGACAGGGAAGCAGCTTATCTAGTTCATTGGATATGGGGCAACTGGTACATATATTTTTACCTGTGTTTCATTTTTTGTCTTCTTGCATGGAGGCCAACTTCTTGCTACAGATGCTCTGAACTTGTACTAGGGAGGCCAGATTTTACTCATCCACATTTGAGACTAGATGAGTAGGGCACAATCTTATCATACTAATATCTTCTGCATTACATTAATGATATTCTTACATTAGGCATAGAATAGAATAGAATAGAATAGAATAGAATAGAATAGAATAGAATAGAATAGAATAGAATTCTTTATTGGCCAA
>JANHFN010003538.1:24571-41234 GCA_032468175.1 Toxicocalamus goodenoughensis
GGCAACAAGTATGATCAGGAACCAAAGATGAAGAGAAGTTGAAGAAGCAAGGGATATAATAGCAGTCTTCAAATTCCCAAAAGTGTGTTTCACAGGAAACAATTATCTTTTATTCTGGGATATAGGGGAAGCAGCTCAATGGCCTAGGGATGAAGATGCTCGCCTCCAACTCAAAAGGTCAAGAGTTCAATCCTAGGCAGTGACACATGTTTCTCTATCAAGGTGCAAAGAGAAAATATTTACTGCAAACTCCACTTAGGCATCAGGAAGGGCATCTGGCCAGTAAACATTCAGCTTCATTCAGTTGCTTTGAATCCAAGCCAATAAAACAGATTACAGGGCTGTAAAAAGAAAAAAAAATCTGAAGAATAAGACATGGAATAACAAATTTAAGTTACAGAAAAACAGATTCTAACTGAATGTTGGGGTTTAAAAAAAAAAGCTTTCCGAAAGTAAAAATAATTTGACAGAGAGGCCAATTTCCCAGAGAGTTGATGAATTCCCCATAGCAGAGGTGGTATTCAGCAGGTTCTGACCAGTTCTGGAGAACCAGTAGCAGAAAATTTTGAATAGTTTGGAGAACCAGCAAATACTACCTTGATTGTAGATTTTACAGAATCCTTCTCCTGCCGCGCCCACAGAACTGGTAGTAAAAAAAATTGAACCCCACCACTACCCCATACTGAGGACATTCAATCAGACTGGATAGCCATCTATTATGTTTTCATTTGATTTTTTATATTGTGGGGGACTGCATGAGATGGCTTTAATGGCTATTTCCAAGCTGGTGATTCTACGAAATGTTGCAGTAGATTCTTACCTAATATTCAGGGTGCTGGTTAAGGTATGACTAGAGAAACACAAGCCGCACATAAGCAACTTGTGGAATTTTGAGAGAATGTGATAGATTGTATTCACAAAATGGCTTCTTGATCGACTCTATGAAAAATGGTTACCATAGTGGTCATGACAGAAAGTGGGCCCTGTACTTGTGGGAATAAAATAGGAAGAAGAAGTGGTCATGACCAGGGCCCAAAGATTTATCAGAACCCAATCTAGTGGACAAGAATGTTTCTTCCATCCTAATAGGACCTTTGTGGATCCCAAAGCATTCCTGTAAAAATGCCTGACATTTACTCTTATTTAAAATAATGATTTAGGAAAAATTTAAAAAAGATAATAGTAGTCTATAAGATAGCTGGGCTATGGGCTACCTCTTCCACAAGCTTTTTTGAAAGGATTTAGTCTTTCTCCTTACAGTAATAATAGATTTGTATGTTACTCTAGTCCATGTTGGGTGCAACATTTGTCTTCTAAATGGAAGAATTCATAGAAGAAAGTTCCTGCCAAGCAACTTAACTGAATACCGAATCTTGAATATCAAAATTTTTAAAGGCCACTTAGATTTTCACTGGAGAATCAATCTTTCTAACCATGTAGGCTTTCTCTGCAGCCCCCCACCACACAAACTCATGCACACACACAACAAACACACACTAAAGAGTTACACTTATTAACATAGTCAGAACTGGATGGAAGTGCAACCTGAAGCATTTTAAATATTCACCTTACTTTCTCACCTTTGAACCTCCTAGCAAGATTGAACTTCTGCCCCAAAAACCACAGAGTTGAACATTTTATACCTTTGGATCTATTTATAACCTTTTACTTACCAAGCAAGATGATCGCTTCTGATGCAATAGTTGGCACTTCCATTTGATCACCTGCAAAAATAGGCATGACTTGTTTTGAAAACCACCTTATAGCAGCTTAGCCGGGCTGGCCAAAGGACAATTAACAGGGCATTAAAGTACTATTTGAGCAATACAACTGGAGAATACAAGAAGTCAAACAGGGCATTCTTTATGAGTGATAGTCAATAGTCTATGACTAATTTGAAGTTGTTGTGATCTGAAAGAATAGGGACAGAACATCATGGAGAAATCTCCAGTATCTAACTATGGAATCATTAAAAGTCAATGCCAACATGATAGCATATAATCCGTAGAATACTTTGCCCTTAAAGCTTAGTGTCTAAGACAGCATGTTCTTGGTAATCCTAGATTATGTTTCCATTTCTCTCTTGCTTCTTATTGACTTGGCTTAATTTTTGTCAACTTTTAACTGATTATTTAAGTGGGAAATATTTCTCAGTAATAGAGCTGTACAACTTTAATTTTAAACTCCCAAATCTGGATGCACTATGTTCATGTAGTAATGGATACCAAATAAAGGTTCCTATGCAGAGATGGTTTTCAGCAGGTTCTGACCAGTTCTGGAGAACTGATAGCAGAAATTTTGAGTAGTTCGGAGAACCGGCAGTAATCTTCCCTCAGGAATGGGGAGGGAATGGAGATTTCACAGTATCCTTCCCCTGCCACTCCCACCAAGCCATACGACACCCACCAAGCCACGCCCACAGAACCGGTAGTAAAAGGAACCACTGTTCCTATGGATGCATGTCCAACAGCATTTCTGAGAGATGCTCCCATAAATGGGCAGGGGAAGAGAGAGAAGAATAGGTTTTGGTGCTTAAAAATAAAGGCACATGAGTCTGTCAAGAAAACAAACAAATGGATCATTGAACATATCAACCCAGAGTTCTAACCTAAGGTACAAATGACCAGGCTCAAGTTGTCCTACTTCATATGCATTATGTGAAGAACTAGTTCATTAGGGAAAGGTCTCATTCTGGGAAAAGTGGAAGGAAACAGAAGAAAGGGACAACAGCAGCAATGTGGATTGACTCAGTTACAGTGGTGATGGATGCACATTGGAAGACTTGAAATATCAGGTTAGAGATAGATTACCATGGAGAAAATCTAACAATGTGGTCATCAGCAATAACCTGATGGCATGTAATCATCTCTTTCTCCTTCTCTGACTTCTGTTTTTCACCATAAACTTTGCCATAATTACTGCTAAAATGATTAAATTGAAAATCTCAGTGTAAGAAATACCTTACTTTGTTTTTGGGTTTGGTTATCTGCATTTGAAAATAAGATTCCCCCAGTGAATACAGCCAAAAATAAAGTGTGGAGGGAACAAGGGAACAAGGCAATTTAGATGTTAATTCTTCATGACTGGTTTAAGTGCTCCAAGAGAATCAGTGTTACACTCTCAGAAAAAAGATCCGTGTCGTTTTTGCCACAGGGCAGTTGGTCCTGGGAGCCTCTGGTTAGCACAACCTCCATATCTCAAACTTTTGTGAACTCATTCCCCTTCCGGTAAATGGACTTCAACATCTTTCATACAAAGAAAAACCTTGACCATTTATTCTGATTACAGGAGTTGGATTGAGAGATAGAAAGACTAATGATCATAAAACCGACTCACTCATCATCAGAGTCAGACATCTTCAAATGATTTTTCCTTTCCACTTCTTTCTTATAACAACTGTAGCCAAACAATGCTGTAATAGGTTTACACCATTAGCAGAGAGATCATATCTCAAAAGACTGGCCAGCAGCAGGATGCTTGGATGGAGACTGGGGGTGGGATTTGACTCCGGAGTATTCATTTGTGTCAGAGATACATGAGTTTCCAATAAATTCCAGACAATGAGACTTGGAAGTCGTCCTTTTCCAACTGTTATAAAACTGAACTCAGACTCCTTTTGTATCTTTCCTATGTTCCAACAGCTGCCTCCAGAGAAACAAAGAGGAAAAACTAACTACTCTCAAACTCTGTGCCAGTTGGCACAGATGATAATAAAACAAGCATCCCTCTCCTTCAAAAGCACCAAAGATTACAACAGGGTATTGAGTGCACGGAACCACATTCAGAGATCTGATTCAGCAAAATCTGCCAACTTTATAGTTAGCATAATTATAGTATTATAATAAATTGCAAAATCACATTCAACTTATTTGAGTTCACTAAACTTAAATAGAAGATCAGATATGTGGATGCATGGAGGGAGGGGAGCCAATTCATCAGTTGTCGATTGTGTTAGTTAGTTAGTTAGGTCTTTATCTTGCTTTCATTATTTTTATAAATAACCCAAGGCAGCAAACATATATAATACAGGCAGTCCTCAAGTTATGACCACAATGGAACCTACCCATCATAATTATAAAGCAGGTCAGTCATATGACCAACCTAATTTTTTTGTAAGTTGAAAACAATCAGTACTTTTTCTTCCTTCCATTTTCCCCAAAAACAATCCTCTGGGATGGGGTGGGTTAAGAGAGTGACTGACCAAAGTCACTCAGTCAGCTTTCATACATAAGCAGGACTAGAACTCCCAGTCTCCTGGTTTCTAGGCCAGTATCTTCATCTCTATACAATACTGGCTCTCTCCAGAAATGAAATGTGCTTTACTACAGAAAAAGAGAACTTGTCCCATACAGATGTTGGTGCTGTATGACTTCCTAAGCAAAATGTGTGGGTTGTTGTTTTTAAAAAAACTTGGTTTAATAGAATGCCTATGATACTTTGTATGCTCAGTATACTGAAGACCTATTGAGCATTAATTTTGGTTACCTTAGGGGCACATTGTTATTTTATTCAAACACAAATACTCAGTTCCATGGCTGAGCTAGAACTTGCAAGTAGAAAGCCAATATGTAGCGATACTGGGAGTTTTTAAGCAGGTCATATGCTAACCAGAAGCCATTAGGACCTACTTCCCTGTGACAAAAACAATGTGATATCTTCTGTAAGGGGGCATAATTTGATTCTCCTGAGGCACCTAAATCAGTTGTGAAGAATTAATATCTAAATTATCTTGTTCTGGAACCAGGGCTACAGGATCTTTTGTAAAAGAAAATGACAACCATAGTTCCTGTTGAATTCATGGATAGATGCTGGTTATTTTCTTGGCACAACACAAAAGCAATATCTATTTCTCTTTCTGGAATTTATGTTTTGAGTTTTCAGTCTTGTCCGCTGAGATCCAGGAAATCTTGTATTTCTTGGTAGTTTCCCACCCAAATATTAACCAAGATTATTCAGGGCTTCGTTTAGAGTTTCTACAAGATTGGTTAGATGCTACCTCTGTTTTATTAGATTCCGCCATAAAAAATATGAGCAGGCTTCTCCAGTTCTTCATCAAATAAAATACTCCAAGCAATAAAAAGCAAAAACAGAACCTTGTCCCTGTAAGTATGTTTTGAATATGCAACAGGAAATAAGTCATTATTGTTTTTACACTTTCTAACAGCCTTGAGTACTAATACAACCAGGAGGAGGGAGAGATAATTTAAAGAATATTAATAGGTAACCAATCTGTGTCAACTTGTTTTGATTACACATGCACTCTCCTTATTTAATGTCCCTGTCCTGACAATTGGAAGAATGCTTCCGTCCTCAGAAATTAAATAGACCCAGAATTCACTAGGATTCTGTCCAAGAACTTGTTATCTGAAAATCTGAAATGTGAAGCATCTTCCTTTGAACATATGAAGAGTGCATTTACCTCAGTCAACCAATGGAACTGCTTGCCTTCAGAAGTTTCATCACTGGAAGCTTTCAATAAGAGATTGGACTTCCATTTGTCAGAAATGGTATAGGGTCTCCTGCTTGGGCAGGGGGTTGGACTAGATGACCTACAAGGTCCCTTCCAACTCTGTTAATCTGTATTTGTATCAGTGCTGAATAGATAGAGCCAACCCCTACATGAGGAGAAACTAGCTAATAAAACGAATATCTCCTTAGGTTATTAGTAGATAATACTAATATTATTAAATCATTTCAACTTTCTACATTGAGAACAATGTTTTAAAGTCTACTTAAAGAATAATAAATAAATCAAGCCTCCATTTTGTTCAATCTTTCAAAATGGTCAAAGAACAAGAAAAGGATGCCCTCCCCTTTTGATATCTCTAACAGTATTTGAAATAGGGATTTTTTTTTCTTTCAAAAAGATCAGACATAGGGCTTCTCTTAGGCTCTTGAATGGTGTGATGCCATATTCCAAAAACTAGGCAGTGCAGTGCAAAGAAGCAGCAAGGATTCAACTGAATTGATTTATATTTAGAGATCTTGTAGCCCGTCTTTCATTCAGAAAGGAAAAGTAGTATGTACAGTATTTCCACATCCAATTTTTCCCTCATAACAACCCTGTGAAGTAGGTTGAGTTGAGCAAGAGTAGCTCAAAGTCAACCCAGTGAATTTCTGTTTCTGAGTTGATATAATCCTGATTTTGACTTATGATAGTCATACACATTAATCTTCATGCCACACAAAAAATGAAATATTGTTCAGATGTCAGCTTTACAAAACACACACACATACACACACACATCTATATATTTGTCTGTTTGTCTGTCTATCATCTATCTATATCTATATGTTTATTTTTCTATCTATCTATCATCTATCTATCCATCCATCCATCCATCCATCCATTAATCCATCCATTAATCCATCCATTAATCCATCTATCTATCTATCTATCTATCTATCTATCTATCTATCTATCTATCTATCTATCTATCTATCTATCTATCTATCTATCTTGCTCACATTTACAATTGCAATTTGATTATTTTAAGCCACCTAGAATAGCACCATGGAGAGATAGACAGCAAATAAATTTAACAAATCAGTGAATAAATGCATATCCGAAGCTTTTATAAGAGTGCATATAGTCCTGGGAACTCTATGCACTGTTGGTGTAAATGTGAAGTCTTCTGGTTAAAAAGAACATACAGCCACCCATTCATTCTTCATACCATAAGTACTTGAAATATGATTGTGTTAGAATAGAATAACAGAGTTGAAAGGGATCTTGGAGGTCTTCTTATCTAACTCCCTACATAGGCAGGAAACCCTATACCAAATATCATATTAAAATAGCATGATTTGTTGCAACATTGCACAATGAGAAGATTATATAATGGCACATGCATTGACTTCCTACTCCCCTTCCCCATTCATCTCCTGATAAATACATAAATATATGCTAAATATATTTGGCCTGTAGGTCCTTCCTGGGTAAATTTGGAGAGTTAAACATCTGTGATCAACTTCAGGAATCCAACTCGTTTCTCAGCTCTAGTGATCACAGCACTTCTACCAAAGACAGTTTTCCTTGTTAAATCTAAAATTATTGCTTGAAGACATAATCAGAACATTAAAAGAAAGGAATGTGGATTTATATATAATATAAATATATTTTTAAAAGGAGCCTGGAAATACCAATCAGACAAAATAGTGAAAATAAGTGTTTTGCTATAGTTTAAATTGGAACTGTGGTTGTGGTAGTATATTATGATTTATATACTTGTACATAGATGCAAATTATAAGTATAAAGACATGAAGATACATAAATCAAAAGTATAAAGACATGAACTTTTAGAATCTATCCACATCCTTTTTTGAGTCACTAGTTGGTCAGAATTTCCAGACAAGTGTACTGTGTAATATCTAAGCCACTTAGCCATCATTTGTATGAAGTGTCTCTATGCAGGAAGCATATGTGTCATACATTACTCTCCTCTCAGTTTTAGGGTTGATTACAGGGGTGGGCTGCTGGGGGTTCACAGGAGTTCAGGAGAGCCCCCTAGCTAAGATTCTGTGCAGTTCAGAGAACTCCCAAATCCCACTCCTGGCTGGCCCTGCCCATCCCATCCCTCCAAGGAGTCCCCACATGGCCTGTTTTGGATGCAGATAAGTACAGGGCGTGCATGGAGCCTTGGGGAGGGTGAAAAATGGGCTTCCTGGAAGTTTGGGAAGGCCCATTTCTGACTTCCAGAGACCCTCCGAAGCCCAGGGAGGCAATTTTCACCTGGGGAGGCCCACCCCCTGTCGTGGCACAGGAAGCCAACTAGGTCATGCCCACCATGGCTATGCCAACCCAACAACCAGGCAAAGAAAAATTTTGAAGCCCACCCCTGAGGCAGCCTATACATTTAATAAAACAAAATAAAATCCTCAAGAATTCTTCCTGTTTCTGGATGTTGTAAATATTTGCATGTTCCTTGAAATTAATTACCAATGACATAAACCTGAGTGCAGCAGTCATTTTTATAAAAAATATTTTCCTCTCCTTCTGGCCCGATTTGACAATGGAACCAAAAGAATATAATCAAATAGACGTCTGTAAGAGCAGTGAGGCAGAGGACCCTCTCAAGCAGGTGATCTGTCACACATTCTTATCTGAGCTGTCTTCTTTAAAAACCTGGATTAGATACTTATAACTACCTTTCCATATATTATTCAATAGTATTCAAACTTTATAGCCAAGGGTAATGAAGGACCTAAATGCACCAGCTTAAAGCCAATGCAAAAGATTTCAGTTTCAATGATAGGAGAGGACCAGGAAAGTCTCTTGCTTAGGATACTGAAGTCCACCACCAATCAAAATAGGCAGTACAGGTAATGCTCACTTACCGACTGCAACTTTATCTCTAAGTGCCCAAGTGCATTTGTTAAGTGAAACATCAAGTGACTGTACTGACTTACAGCATCTATTGCAGCTGCTGTGATTAAGTAAAATCACCCAGGTTGTTAAGCATGATGTCACATGACTGCGGCTTGCTGGCTTTCCCTTTGACTTTGCTTGTTAGAAGCCAGAGATGAACGTTGCAGATGACTGTTGGATGTTGCACCCATTGTAAATGAGCACCAATTGCCAAGCACTCAAATCATGATTATGCAACTGTGAAGACACTAATATGGATGCAGCTTCAGGGACTGGGCTTAAGTCCATTTTCAATTATGTAACTTTGAACAGAAAGCTGAATATGTGGTTGGTAAGCACGGACTACCTGTAAATAGATGGATAGGTTCAGTGTTAAGGCCAATATTCAGAACTGGAATCACTGAACTTATGCCAAGAGTGTATTTGGTAGGGGATCCCTGTTGGCCTTAGAAATTTCTTTCTGCTTACTACTTCTTTTTTGCTTGCTATGTGTTCACATATGGTGAGTGAGTGAGGTAGAAAATCTTTGCTATCTATTTATCCTTCGTTTCTTGAGAATGGTACATGTGGACCCAGAGGCTGAGGGAAACTTGTATATATGTATGTGTGTTTAGCCTCAAGATTGCCCAGAGAAGGCCTGACCAGTAATCTTATTCAAAACAAAATATTTGTTTATTCTTAATGAATGATGTGCAAGGTTGGCTTTCCTATGTTGTAACCAACACAAAATGATGAACTTTTGACCAGCTTCCACAATTCTCCAGTTCTTGCAATCCATCCTCTTTCTCCTCTACAGTCCCTCTTCTTTTGAGATGCCCTGCAGAAGCATTAAATAGTATCTGTTATATGAATCCATTCTCTAAATTTGAAAGAACAAAAGGGCACTCCAAAAAGCCAAGAGCTTTACATGAGCTATCTTGTAGTTCATTACAAAAGCATGTTGCTTTTATTTTTCTCTGCTAATTAGCCACCTTAAGCCTGTTATTAAACAATTGTTGGCAGACAAAAGCAACCTCACCCATAATGAATGTACAAGAAGTTGGCATAACAACAAAGAACATTTGTAATCATTAAGGGCTACATCAAGGAGCATGTTAGATTTTCCAACCCAATAGGAAAGGTTGCACAACTGGCAAACATTATATAATTCCCTGGACATGTTGAAAAACAACAAGACCCATTTATATATTTATTCACAAGACCATTGGAAACTATCAATGGAATCTAATTTTCCAAATGTATAAAATCAACTATATTTAGATATTTCACCATATTCCATTTCTTCCGGGGAATATTACCATTGAGAGAAAAGGATGACCAGCAAAGAAGTTGGGTGGACACAGTTACAGTGGTGATCAGTTCACCATGGAAGATTTGAAAGATAGGCTGGGAAACAGATCATTTTGGAGAAAATGTATTAATATGGTCACTGCTATCAGCACTGTCTTGATAGCAAGTTAACAGTCTAGGCTACCATTGCACACAAGTACAATTTGCTGACCAATCAGGATTCATACCAATTTGTATCCCGACCACTACTAAACATTTAATCTTCAGATTTACCCTGGAGATCTAACATTTTATTACATGTTTATTAAATAAAATGTTTTATAATATTTTATGATCACATCCCTGGGTATCAAAAATAGGTTTTTCTCCATTTGTAAATCTGAAAAGGTTGATTCAGTCTTTCTTCTTATCATTTCAAGGGTGGGCTGATCAATTCTACAAAGTGAAATGCATTGATGAGTGATGGAGTTTTTTTAACAAAAGAGTGGACAATCAGATTCTTAAAACAATCCAATGATAAATTAATCTACATTCAATAGATAACTCTTGTTTATTTGAGTAAGAAGTGCCTTGTATTTTTAAATTATGACCTGCCTACTGTTAAGATTGTTTGCAAGTATTGCAGCTTCTGAAAGTCCTACATGTGGCTTCTTGGGCTTGCCATCTACCAGATGTCTTCAGAATTTCTGGCTTGTGTGGTCAATGATTGGACCATCTGAGCCATTAAATTTACACTTGGAGGACACCAACTTGGGGATAGCTTCAGCAAATGGTCTACCAGAAATTGGAAATTGCATAGTGGTCTTAGCGGAACTCAAACAATTTACCACTAATCACTCCTTGTGAAAAACTGGCTATATGAAAAAGTCCTTTACCAAAGGGTCATCAGAGTTCTTATATAAAAATTCAGATTAGGATAGATTCTGACAAGTGAGCAATCTTTTGATGTGTGATCATGAAATATTTCACTTTCTTATTCAGGTGAAGCTGTTGGAAAGATGGAAGCAGATGAATAAAATTAGAAATCCATCAAGTGGTTCACAAGAAATTGCTAACATTTCTGTGGAAATGTGAACTATGTATAGAAGTATTCTGTGGGAAGTTGAGAATTAAAGATTTGATTGAATGAATGTGTCTATTTACATTGATTCAAAGGGAATGTACAATATACTCAGAGTGCAATAGAGAACAATGAGAAAGAAACAGAACATTGAAATTTTTACAGTTGAAGTATTTAATTGAAATACTACAAAGTCACTGGGTTCATTCTGGGAAAAAAGTGAAATTGGGATTCTTTTACTTGCTTTCATGTTGTGATTCATTCCTGAGTCAAGGAAGAATGTGATTTATTGCAATATGTTAAATTATTTGTTTGCTTTCTGGTGAGTAAAAAGCACAGGAATGTGTGGCTTTTGGTGATTAAATTGCAAGAACAGAATAAAACAAATATTGTTTCTTTAATAAGCTTGGATTACATCTGGGCTTGGCTACAAATGGGCAGTTCCAAAACTTATTTAACTTAGAGCAAAGCCTCCATCCAACAGAAATTAGTATATTCTCTACTTGGAAGTAAACCCACTGAATTCAATATTCTTGATTTCAACCTAACTTTAGTTTTAAGGGGAATAAGAAAGGGATTCTATAGTAAAGGAAGGAGTGAACTTTCATTCTGCATTCTGCTTATTTACAAACTTTTCTTCTTTCTATGTCATTAATTGAATGCAAAATGAATATTTTGTCCCTAAAGGTTGTTGTTGTTTGCTCACTGGTTAGCATCCAGTATGGAGCATCCACAACTTCTGGAAGTGAGTCGTTCTACTAATTAATTGTTCTAACTGTCAGGAAATGTCTCCTTAGTTCTAGGTTGCTTCTCACCTTGATTAGTTTCCATCCATTGCTTCTTGTCCTGCCTTCAAATGCTTCAGAGAATAGGTTGGCCTCCTCTTCTGTGTGGCAGCCCCTTAGATATTGGAACACTGCTGTCTTATCACCCCCTAGTCCTTCTTTTCACTAGACTAGACATACCCAATTCCAGCAACTGTTTTTATGTGTTTTAGCCTCCAGTCCCCTAATCATCCTTATTACTCTTCTTTGTACTCATTAGATTAAATGCACCTAAAATTTGAATCTACCCTGGCTCAATCCACTTTTTGGAGTATGATTCCTAACACATCATCCCAGTGTGGCCAACAGGCAAGAAAGAAATGGGTAATTTTAATTTGTGTAATTAATTCATTACAAGAAATTCACTGAAGTCAGCTGATGACTACAGAACAAGGTATGGTTGAAACATGTGTGGTATTAATTTGTCAATTATTTGCTTGAAATTTCTCCCTATTTCATCTCTTAGGTTCCTTATTGATTATAATGTAAGCAAATATTACAGCCAAGCAATAATAGTGTTTAAAGTATAACCTTGGTTGTCTTCAACCCTGCCAAAGGCTGTTTCAGTGCAATTCTGGTCTGCACTGAGAGTGAGGAAAGAATTCATAATTAGAACTATTTTTTTTAAAAAAATATTGTGATTGCTGCTGTTGTGTCAGTCTGGTGACAGGAGATATCTATTGTCAACCTTCATCCACTTTGAAAATACAGCATGATATCAACAAGAAACCAATCTTTGACAAATGAAGTGTGCTATTTAATTCAAGAAAGGGTTCTGTTGGCATGTAATAGGGCTGGAGTTTTCAGAGCAGAGATGTTTACTATGCTATAGTGCTGCTATTTTAGTTGAATAGCCTCTTGCCAACCAAAACAGTCATACTTAAAAGAACATCTCCCATGTTTATGACATAATTCACACATCCTGCATCCCATATGTGGCCAATTCCCTCTTAACAACTTGAAGCAGGTCGTGTTACAAAGTCAATGCAAGTCACTCTGGGATCAATAACTGCCCAAGAACAGCAATCTCCATGTTACATATCCTCATTAGAGTTAATCACTGTCATTTTTACCCGCTTGCTGAGGGATAAACTACTTCCAATGCCTGCATGATTCATACTATAATTGCTGGGAGCAAGAGAAATATCGTAACAGATGCTCTGTTACTAAAATCACTTGGGGATTTTGAAAGATTTCACAGGCCTGTTACACAAGCAAACTCTAAGGCTGCCTCTTAGGTTGTTTAATATATTCGCCAGCAAAGTTTTAACTGACCCAATTCATTTCCAGCTGCCCCTGGTTTCTATTAGCAGCTAATCAAGTGGAATGTTCTCTGAATTGTGATTGAGACAGGCTTATAATTCAATGAAATAAACAACCAAACAGTTGGTTCTATCCTCATTCCCAGCCATGTCTTCTGCACCATGGGAAGAATAAACATTTGAGAGAATAATCACCCTTCGTTTATTCCCCACCAGATTATAAGGATAGCAACTTCTAACCCTTCAAAGTAACAATTTATAGAATGGAAGAGCAGTCAGCTCAAAAGTTTTTGTAAAAGACATTAATCTGAACAGTTCTTTGGAAGATTTCACTTCTGTCGATCAGGAACATTGTAATCTATACTCATTCATTTCTGTTTTTAAACAGTTATCAATCCATAAACAATCTGGCCTCTTATCCCATGATCACTAAGTTTTACTCAAGAGGCTTTGATGAGGAACTTGAATGAAGAACCTGAATGAGGAACTTTTCAAAAATACAAAAATGTAATCTCCATAAGGTCATGTCCATCTATGTCAGTATTCAACTTTTTGGAAAAGTTGGGCTTTCTTTTCAGTCATACTCCCTTCAGCAGGAATTCTTCTGGTTTATGTTCTTTAAAAAAAATTTAGTCTCAACATATCTGAACGGGACCACTATTGAACAGGCCATGCCAGGTAAGCGGGAATGTCCTTTGATGGCAGTACGAAAACTCACAGACTTGGGAATGTTCAGATCAGAGGCAGCTTAGCATGCAGAAATATTATAAAGATATGGGTGGGGGAAGAGATGCAATTTCAGGTTTGCAATATTCTGCTAGTGTAACCTTATATGAGGGAGCTCAGTGGCTCAGTGATTAAAGATGCTGATCTTGTCAGCTGCAAAACTGACTGCCTAGGTTCAAGACTTGAGCGCTGCACAATGGGGTGAGCTCTTGTTACTTACCCCAGTTCTTCCAAACCTAGCAATTTGAAAGTATGCAAATGCAAGTAGATAAATAGGTACCACTTCAAGGGGAAGGTAACAGCATTCCATGAGCCTTGGCATATGATGCGGAAATGAAATGGAAAGGAGCACCGTCCCCTATAGTTGAACATGGGGAAACTTTAACCTTTACTTTAAACTTGTATTGAAGGTAGAACTAGTACTTCTGGATGAGCTTCTTGTCTGCTACATTTGTAGAATATCTACTGTATCCACTGTATCTTCAACCATTTCAGCATATCCTAAAGGTGCTTTTGGGACAGCCAGGACCTGGATGACTGATAATCTCCATAGACATTTCAATATGTGATGACCATCCGTAGAATCCTGTAATGAATCTAGCCACACAGAAGACATTAGAAACAGCTTTTGTAGGAACAGTCCTTTTGTTCTGAACCAAGCCTTGTTCAAATCAAACAAACACAAAGTATGTATAAAAACAACCCTTTTTAATGTGGTGCTGTAAATTCTGTACATTCACAGTCAAGAGTAATTCAAAACTAATTGTCCCAGATAAGAGCAAGCCCTTTCAGGGTTGCAAAAGGCTTGTAAGAACAAAAGACTACTTGCAAAGCCAGAAGTTTCAAAAAACAAACAAAGTAAGTTTCAAAAAACAAACAAAGTAAGTTTCAAAAAACAAAGTAAGCAGGGCTTCAATGAGGACTCTGAGTAGAAAGAACTTCTTTGCTTCCTGCAAAGAAGCCAACCCCGGAGGCTGGCTTTTATCCCTTATGGGAGGGGCCATCACCTTCCAGCCTTATCCCCAAGTCACCCATGCTGCTTCAGCTGCTCTTTCCTTTGAGCAGCCTTGAGCGTATGCGCACTGAGCATGGGCTCCCCGGGGTCTTCTTTGTCACTGCTGCCAGACTCCACAACCTCCGAAGGCAGCACCCCACTCTCCGATAGTCCTGGCCCCTTCCCTGCATCACATGCAGGCCCCTCATTCGAGTCCTCGCTGTCAGAGACCTCAGCCATCCGCACCTGCTGCTGGCGAACCACAACACCTTTAGTCCACCTACCAATGCATTGTCAACATTCAGGAGCAGCAACTCTAGATCTTCTAAAGAATTTTTCCCCTGCATAGTACAGAGAGATGCCAAGGAATGAATCAGGGATCTTTAAATGCAACACAAGTGCAATATCTTGGAAATAACTGTCAAGACGTGGCATAGTGGGCAGTGGTGGGATTCAAAAATTTTTACTACTGGTTCTGTGGGCATGGCTTGGTGGGCATGGCTTGGTGGGCATGGCAGGGGAAGGATACTGCAAAATCCCCATTCCTTCCCCCACCCCACTAACCTGCTTTACAGCTCCATTCTCCTGTGCAGGGCAACAAAAGAAGACCTAGCCGATCAGCTGGGACTTGAGAGGCAGAGAATAGATGCGGGGGCAGACAGAGGTGGTATTTTCTGGTTTTCTGAACTACTCAAAGTCCTGCTACCAGTTCTTCAGAATTGGTCAAAACCTGCTGAATACCACCTCTGATGGTGGGTATTTATTTCTTATATTCTGTCTTTATTATTTTTACAAATAGCTCAAAGCGATGAACGTGCCAACTTATGTCTTTCCTCCTATGTTCTCCACAACAACAATTCTGTGAGGTGAGGTGGGCTGAGAGAGAGTAACTAATAAGATCACCCAGCTGGGTTTCATGGCTATGGCAGGATTTGAACTCATGGTCTTTTGTTTTCTAGATGGTGCCTTAACTACTAGACCAGACTGTCTCTCTATAATGAGCAAGACATATATAAATATACAGTATAATGGGATGAAGCCTTTTCTAGCATAAATGATCTCCTGTCTGGTCATGCTTTCCATTTTTGTACATAGAAGGCATTTTATGCATTCTTTCTCAAGGAAATGTCCTGCACTGTGCAGCTGCATTGTTCTCCTTACTAAGGCAAATAGATACTGTGTTTTCTCTCAAGCAGTTTTACATCATCTCACAGCCATGGCCCTGTATTTGGGAGGAAATATTTTATCTGTATTTACATTATATGTGCAGACATCCAGAAGCATTGGATCAAACTGCTTTGCACCAAAGAACAAAATAATGTGGCCTTAGTTCTAGAACAGGTACTCAATTTCAAATTCAATTTCATTGAGGGCTTCATGACAGTTGTGTTTGACCTCGAGGGGCAGGATGGGCATGGCTGGGGTGGGTGTGGCCAGGGTGGGCATGGCCGGCTTGACATCATTCGTGTCAGGGGACATCTGTGGTGGCCTGGGTGGGGCTAGGCAGATCCTCCTGCAGCCCTCAGATAGTGAAAACAGAGTCCACAAGGGCCACATGCAGCCCTCCCAAACTCCATTTTTGCTGGCAGAGGCACCACAGGCTGGTCCTTCACTATTCACCCCAGCTCTCCCCATCTTCACCCAAATCTTCAATAGATCACAAGAGTTGTGCAATGTTCCTTCTTGCTTCAAGCGCTCTACTATCATCCCAGTGCCAAAGAAGCCCTCCTTCAGGGAACTGAATTACTACAGACCAGTTGCTCTAACATCTGTAGTTATGAAAATCTTTGAAAGGCTAGTGCTGTCCCACCTAAAAACCATCACGGATCCCCTATTAGATCCCATGCAGTTTGCATACTGAGCAAATAGATTGACAGATGATGCTGTTAATATAGCTCTGCACTACATCCTACAACATCTTGAATCTCCAAATACCTACGCAAGGTCCTCTTTGTAGATTTCAATTCAGCATTCAATACCATCACTCCAGACATTCTTCTAACTAAACTACTCCAGCTAGCGGTACCTGAACACACTTGTAAGTGGATTATAAGCTTCCAAAAAGACAGGAAGTAGCAGGTGAAGCTAGGCAGAATCACATCTGATACCTGTACAATCAGCACAGCCCCCCCCCCCCG
>JANHFN010003538.1:91395-106494 GCA_032468175.1 Toxicocalamus goodenoughensis
GCTGTTGGAACTTTAAATGGAGGCTAAACAAATAGTTGTAAGTCAAGATAGATAGATAGATAGATAGATGAGAGGGAGAGAGAGAGGGAGAGGGAGAGGGAGAGGGAGAGGGAGAGAGAAGTTTCTGGGAACTTGGTTTCTATCCTGTTGGAAATTTGCAGCTGATCATTTTCATAATATTTTTCTCTTCTGACAAAGCTATGTACTTACAAGAGTAAAGGCAAAAAGTATACAACATATATTTAGCGGTGTTATAAATTTGGGGTGAATACAGTCTCATTGAAAAGCCCCAATGAAGAAAATCTTCAAACCTTATTTTAAGGTTTACAATAGGCCCAACTCAAGTCAAATATTTAGAGCCATAAGCCTGTGTTTTTATTAAAAAATTATCTTAAGAAATTATCAAAGGTGATCTTATGCTCTATAATCAGGATTGTATGCATTGAGGCAATTTTTCAAATAAACGTCTTTCTTAGGACTAACACTGTGAATGGTTTGTAAGACCTCCATAGTTAAGTGGAATTGTCCTTGCCTGGGTTTTTTTTTATTTTTGTTGCAATACAGAGTCATGCAAATACAGGTAGTCCTCAACTTTCAACAATTCCTTCAGTGACCATTCAAAGTTACAAAGGCACTGAAAAAAATGACTGTTTTTTGCACTTACGACCTTTATAGTATCCCCATGATCATTGATCATATGATCAAAATTCAGATTCTTGGAAACTGATTCATACTTATGACCACTGCTGTGTCCCAAAGTCATGTTTTGAAACTTTTTGACAAGCAAAATCAATGGGGAAGCCAGATTCACTTAATAACTGTGTTGCTAACTTATCAACTGTGGTGATTCACTTAACAACTGTGGCAAGGAAAAGTCCTAAAATGAGGCAAAACTCACTTAACAAAGTTCTCACTTAACAACAGAATTTTGGGCTTGATTGTAAGTCAAGGGCCACCTGTAATTGAAAAAACTAGGACTGTTTCCTAGTATGATTTGATTGTTTATTGTACCCTATGACTTATCATTAAATGTTGTACTTTACGATTCTTGCCTCTTGACGAATGTGTCTTTTCTTTTATGTATACTGAGAGCATTTGCACCAAGACAACTTCCTTGTGTGTTCAATCACACTCGGCCAATAAAAAAATTATTCTATTCTATTCTATGCAGTGCTATATAGTACCTTACAAAATATAAAATTCTCTTTGGGAAAGTGAGATTGGTGGATATGAGTAATTGAGCTTTATAAAGACATTGTATGATTGTTGATGCCTGTAATGGGCAAAAGGAAAATAGAGTATGCAATGAAAATTCAACTTTGATTGATGTCACACAAAGGGATCTCAAACAGGCCATGGTGGGACTGAGAAGACGGTGACTGATTCCCTTGTCAAAAGCACCAAGAAAAAGAAGCCAGACAGCCCCCGATTAGGACATAGTACATTTAGCAAACTGTTTAGACATAAGGTTGGTATGGGAGAGTAACCCGAAAAACTAGAACCCTGAATAACAACAGATAACTTTTAAATCTGCTTATCCTGAATGCAAGCATGCAGCAGCTAGACTTATTGAAAAGCAAAGCTTGAGTTGGACATTGTTTAGAATTGTTGATGGCTTTGACAAAGATATAATTTGGCAGCAGGGAAGTATCATGATAATCCTGAACATTTACCTCTCCATTAATATCTGTGAATTCAGGGTTCAGTGGAAGGAAGTTCCCACTGACTGCATATTCGTTGCTATTTTCTGTGTCTTGTTATTGAGTCTTTCTCACTAACAAAACCTTTGTCACCCTAACCAGAACTTAGTGCAATTCCATACTGCCATCAGTTTCATTCCACAAAGCAATTTGAAGCTGAACTGTGTGACTATCTTTCCTTCTCTTTGAAATGTTGAAAACAAAGCATGAAATTCAGTGCCCTGCTCCCAATCTACTGTCAATCATGCAATAACTGCCCCCCTTTTCACCCATCATTACAGAGGAGGGAGGGAGGAAGATAGGAAAAAAGGAAGGAGGGAAGGCTCAAGTACCTTTGTTTTTCAATCTTCTTATTCCTTGGATTGAAGAAAAGGAAACTAAATAAATTCCTTCAATATGAAAAATTCATTAGGTCCAGTTAATTCAAGCTCCATATAAAAGGAGCTATGCTAATCATAGAACAAGCGCTGATTTTAGGAAATTTGCCCTAATCTGGCATTATTTAATGTGATGTAAGCACAATTCCTTCAATTCCAGCATCATAATGGCACCAGACTATTTATAAGATGAAAACATGATGGATTGTCTTGGCATAGATTCTTATTTCCTGGGAAATAAGTTTTCCATGCTCAGCACTGCTGAGTTTGTCTGGACTCAAAAGCAAGCTCAGTTGGGGCTTTTTGGTCTTTGGATGGGACACCATCACAAAACCCAGGATAACAAAACCCTGCGCATGTAAAACATGTTCTTGAGAGAAAAAAGTTTTCTCTGGTTGCCAAGAGGAGTTGCAAAACCAACAAATTCCTATTAGCTTCACAAGACAATATAAGGTAGTTACCATGAGGCTATCTCTACTCAATGGTGTCCTCAACTAATCTTTACAAAGTACCTCAATTGATGCATTCTCTTAATCAAAAGATATTGCATAATCCCAAAATAATGCATACAGATTTGCTTCAGATACTCTCACCTCTTCCTAAGATTTTTTTTTCAGGATTACATCATAAAACTAATTTGAACCCGAAGGCAGTGACATTGTCTAATATCAAATACTAATATTGATATAAGTGTTTCCTTTCAATTGCTGATATGGTGAAATCATTGTAAGTTCAGATCGCACAGATTCAGAAGAACATCAGGACAAAGGCTTACCTGGTTGAGCATAATATCCCATTCAAGATCTCTAGCTGGTCATGAGAATCATACTGTCTCTGCAATTGGAGACATTTAACCATCAGGAGGACAAGACACTCATTGCTGATTCCTCCCTTTTGAAGCTTTCCTATTTGACATTTATCATTCCTCTTTGTGATATCAAATTGCAAAGCTTAACTGTGTTAGCCTATATCCCAATTAAACCCATCTGGATATCAGCTACCAAAATTCTCAGCAGTAACTTGTCTAAGCTGGAATTCTGGAGTTGAATTCAATCAGAACTGAAGAAGCTTCTTGGATGAGAAGCGAAACGTCTTCAAAGAAAAACAAGAAAATCCAGTTGCCTCTTGGAAAAACAAAAAAGAAACACCTTTGGGACACCCATGACCTGGATGACTGAGGATCTCCATAAATGGTTCTGGAGAGATTGAAGGACATTCATATCTGCTGGCCGCCCATATTGGAAAAAGGGTTCATTATATGAAGTCCTTTCAGTTATCTGACTTGACTTTCCAATCCTTCAGCATAATGGCTGCATAAGATTACAGAAGAAAAACTCCTTAGGAACTTTCTCCACCCATCATTCTGAGATGGTTTTAGTTTAGCTACATCATGTTTTCAGTTTTATGCTCCAGTTCGTCCCCTGTGACATTTCAGGATACACGGCTCAACATTTCAGAATGTCAAAGAAATGCTGAAGATATACCCAGCAAAATCTTCTTTATAATGGCTTCACCATGTCAAACCCTGTGCAGTGCCTGGATCCCTCCATCCTTAAATAACATTACAGCCACTTCGATTCTTAGAGAATGAAAATGCCCACATGATTTCTCTCTGTGTTTGTATATTTTACATTCTTTTAGGCAAAAAAAGATGTTCAACAGACAGAAAATACCAAGGTGAGTAATAACACAGACAATTCTGAATTTTCCACTTGTGTACAGTATTTCTACAGTTTTCAATCGGCCATATTGCTGTCTACATTATTTTCATAACCTATCTCATGTAATCCTCTAATTGATAAAGATGAATGTGTGGGGGTGCTGGAATGAAAGATGCCAGTATACCATGTTTTTCTGAGCTTCTTTTGTCTTCTCCTGTAGCCAAATGTGTTTTTCCATTGATGGTCTTGGAAGTTCATCTTCTCTGGAACAATTTTTTGATTTATTTTGTTTCTAGCCAACCGAACAGCCTGTCCCTGTTGTCCCTGTTACAAAACCAGAAACAAGTGTGCCTCCAATTCAGGAAAGTCCAGCAGTGAAGCCAATTGTGAAACCTCCAGAAGTTCCAGTACTACCACCAGCCCCAACAGTTGTGGTTGTTACCAATGAAGCTCCCAAGGAGATGACCAAGGAAAGATCTTCTTCTACTCCCACACCCCTAAGTAAATTCTTTTGGAAAAAGGTATGTTTGGATTCTAGAGTCACTCACTTGGAAGTTTCAATTAGTATTGGTAGTGCATTTATTTGCAACCATAGGTTTTTGGAAAAACCTGTATAAAATTACAACAATCTATATCAATTCAATTCAACCCCCTCCCTAAAATTAACAGTACTGTCAACATCTACATCTGTATCTTTTTTGTAGCCACTGCAAACACATTTTGATATAGGTTCATCTACCTCAGTCAGCAGAAAATAGCTTTTCTCTTCTACAGTATGCTGAACTGATTTAGTTGAGTTAACAAAGGCAGAATAAATCTAGTTTTGGATTCCTGATATAATCTGCAATGTAATAAGTAATGGATTCGAGATCTTCCACCTATAAATGATCACAAATATATAAACTGTGTGCAATTGGTAATCCCTTATACAGAATATGTCAACCAAATAGGCTGTTGGCATTATCTGAAAACAAAGTTCTGTGATAGAGTTTCTGACTTGAAGATGATATAAGAAATAAGATGATATAAGAAAAATTAAATTTAGTAGTAGTAGTAGTAGTAGTAGTAGTAGTAGTAGTAATAGTAGTAGTAGTAGTAGTAGTTGTATTCCTATTTAATTTCTCAACTGATGTTTGGTTAGTTTCCATGAGTTGCTGGGAATATTTTTTTCCCAACTACATTTTTCTTAAACAAAGATGCATTTGCAAGAACGATAATATATGTTTTTTATGCAATTCCAGCCAGGTAGCCATCATGTTTCCAGGAGTTACCTAAGCAGGTTGCTCATGTATTATTCCCACTGTGGTTCAGTGGCAGATTGGATAATGAGGAAACACTGGGTTTGACATAAATTCAGTGTAGCTTGGAGGAGTTGTATCACAAATGCAACACACCCCATTGCTATTGTTCTCTTAGAGCAGAGGTTCCCAACCGGGGATGCAAGATGATATTCCGGGGGGTACAAAAACTTGATTTTAGAAATTTCAGAATTATAGTGCATATGTATAATTATATGCTTATAATTATTTATTTTTAGGGGGTGCGAGGTTATATCAGAAACATTCGAGGTTTGCAAGTATAGAAAAGGTTGGGAACCCCTGTCTTAGAGGAATCCACTAACCAATCAGAATAAAGCTGGAAGGGACCTTGTGGTCTTCTAATCCAGTCCCCTGCTCAAGCAAGAGATCATATCAGAAATGAAGTCACAGAGATCTCTGAGAACAGTCCTGGTCATCTCCTTCCATGATTGATGGAAAAATGAGAACATCTAACGAAGATGCAATCAACAGCCACATCTAAGAATAAAGTCTAGCAATCATGCTTTTGCTAGTCTAGAAATGCCTGAAACATGGATACATCATGACTGCCTAGGTGATATCTGGAAATGTGAGGGCTATTTGGCTGGAATCTGCATAAAAAAATGGAGCAAAATATTTGGGCCTAGAGGCTGAAGTTCAGCAATTGCACTCTAATGTCACAAATCCGCAGCATCTATTCAAGATGCAACTTCTAAGCAGAGGTGGTATTCAGCCGGTTCGGACCGTTTCTGACATACCGGTAGAGGAAATTTTGAGTAGTTCGGAGGACTGGCAAATACCACCTCTGGCTGGCCCCACCCCTTGCCCTTTCCTGTCCTATATTCCCTTGGTTTTTTCGCTCAGCTGATTCACGCGGCAGAGTGGATTGCTGCACCTCAGCTGAGTTAAAAAAAACAACACAGCTCACCATTGCTGACACAGAGGGTGTTTTTTGAGTGTGAAGCATGCTCTCATAGAACCAGTAGGAAAAAATGTGGAATTCCACCATTGCTTCTAAGCCATGGACATCATAACACCAATATTTGTGCCCCATCCTGCCAGTACTACATTTCACAATGAATGGATTTCAAGTCAAGCATGAACTCAAAGCAAATGATTTCCTGAATATCTCTCGTTTTCTTTTATCAACAAAGGTCCCTCCCAGGATATAGATGTATCACTGGTAACATTAAACCCGCTGAGTGAACATTACAAGACAGGAAAAAATAAATGCAATATTCTCAAGAGAATCTCATATACTATTTTATTTTTTAAAAGTAAATCATGACTGCTGTTCTGACCCAGGCTTCGTCAAATATAATTAAACACTAACTTCTGTTAAAAGCAAAACCTATTTTAATGCAATACTGGGAATTACTTCCATTCACAGCCAGAACTAGATTGAAATAGTTCCCCCAAGATAAGCACATGCCTAACAGTGCTGTGGAATGCTCCCAAAAACAGAAGTATCCAAATTAATTATAACAGTATCAGAAAAAACCGACCAGAATACACAGGGCTTCAAAGAGGACTCGGAATCTATTGAACTGCTTTGCTTCCTGCAAAGCTTTCGTCATTGAGGTCTGACTTTTATCCTTTATGGGAGGGGCACTCACCTTCCAGCCTTACTCCCGAGTTGCCCCTTCTGCTTCAACTGCTCTTGCCTTCTAGCAGCTCTGCACACATGCGCACTTGGAACAGGCTCCCCTGGGTCCTCTGCTTCGCGGCTGCCAGACTCCGAAGGCTCCGAAGGTGGTCCTGACCCCATCCCTGCATCAGACGCAGGACCCTTATCCAAGTTCTCTCCAGACTCTCTGACTGGTTCCCTTTCTTCCTCACTGTCCGATACCACTGCCGTCTGCACTGGCTGCCGGCGAACCACAACAGAAGCCTTCTGCTTTACAGAGCATGTGTTCAGTTTTGAGGAAAAACTTAAACATTTCTGAATGGTGTACGGATGGAGTTACTGTGAGAAATATTAGAATTATAGCTGCTGAAGTGAAAGTGTGCGAGAGAAGCTGGTTATTTTTTTAAAAAAATAAACATTTGCTTTCAGTGGGATCATATTTTAATATGATAATATGTTTATTATTACCCATGTATAAGCATTTGATATAATCTTGGATTGTAATTGACATTGTGGTTTCTTCTGTCATCAGATGGTATGTATGGATTATTACAGTGCACTGCATATACAAGAATAAAAACAGACTTTAGCAACAGACACAGTGATAACATAATGAGAATTATCATGAGTTAATTATAATGAGTGATAAGTGTTCCGGTTTTCTTTAAAATCACTAATTTAATAAATAATCATTTTAATTAAATTAATTCTGCTTCTATTAACTGCCACTTTTCTCAGCCAGTTTAATTAGGACTATTTCTAATTTTTTAGTTAACAAAATTACCAGCTAAATTTCTGTTGATAACTCTTAAATGAAAAGGTGGAAGAACATCATAGAATCTAGCACTGATGATGTTACTTAGTTTTGGTAATGAAATGTCTGCAAGAAAACAGCCAAGTTCAGAAGACATCAAGGACCCCACATTTCAATTCTGGGCTATAAATATTCTCCTTTTTTGGTAACACCATTACCTCATACACACTCACAGGTACTTAAATTAATCCCTAATGTGGAGTGCACAATATAGTATAGCCTCTAGGGTATAACATCGTCAAATTCATGGTAACATTTATAAAACTAATGAAAGCGAAAAGAGAAATCTGATATCAGAGCACTAATTTTGGCAGTAGCCAGCACTTTTCAGAATGTTTCCTTCTCCTCCTCCTTCTCTCACTATGGAGTCTTAGTCTACCTTTATACTATTTAATCTTTATTTTTATTAAACATTCTACCTTGTTTCTCAAATTCATTTATACTTCTCCAGGTGTCTTAAAACTTTTAACATCATATAAAAGTAATGCTAATCAATAAAGCAGAACTTTATTGTAAAGCATAATTTAGAACAGTTCCTGAATCTGAATCTTATTTGCAATAACATTTAATTTTTTTTAATTTTTTTTATTTATTTGATTTGTCAGTTGCTTACAAGATAATAGGTATAAGTATAAACATGAGTATGAATACAGGAAATAGCTACGAATAAATGGGGACAACAGGACAGGGACGGTAGGCACAATTGTGCACTTATGCATGCCCCTCACAGACCTCTTAGGAATGGGGTGAGGTTAATAGTGGATAGTTTGAGGTTAAAGGAGTGGGGGTTTGAGGATGTAACAACAGAGTCAGGAAGTGCATTCCAGGCATTAACCATTCTGTTGCTGAAGTTGTACTTTCTGCAATGAAGTTTGGAGCAGTTTACATTGAGTTTGTATCCGTTGTGTTATGTTACACTAAATTTCAGTCTGAAGGGGTGTGTATGTGAAGCATGGGGTCCAGTTTATATTTTTTTAATGGAAAAAAATCAGTAACTCCTTGAATATAAAAAATATCCAGAGAAAATAACTTGCTGAATCTTATGATATAATCATAAGGACAAGTGGCTGCTTGCAAAACCCTCTGATTCCATTCTAAGAGTTTTCTCCTAATTAAATTTAAAATATGACTTCTGGATTGCAGGCAAAAGAATGTGCTCAATGCTATGCAGTCCTTAGTGCCAAAGAAATGTTTCTGACCACTGTTAATTAGCATAAAGACATTATTATTGGTGTATCTATTTTACTTTCTTCACTAAGTCCTAAGTGCCTGATTTGGATCAGGGATTCTGAAATTAGTAGCTTTGATTTTTGAGAGGTGTGTGAGTCTTGGGATAAATTAATTTGCTTCCTCTTGAAGCAGAACACCATGTTTTCTGAATCTCATCTTGACTGATCTAAATGTTTTGGATGAATTCACCCATCCTTCATAGTACCT
Source organism: Toxicocalamus goodenoughensis (assembly GCA_032468175.1). Classification (NCBI taxonomy): domain Eukaryota; kingdom Metazoa; phylum Chordata; class Lepidosauria; order Squamata; family Elapidae; genus Toxicocalamus; species Toxicocalamus goodenoughensis. The sequence continues at coordinate 100,310 of JANHFN010003538.1, forward strand.
CTTTTGAATCATTGCAGACTCCCACAGATGACATAGAGGTGATAAACACTGAGAGAATTGAAGCATCTCCAGAAGTCCCCGTGAAAGATGAAAGAAGGAGCCAGGAAGTTGCAGAAACCAAGTCCAAAGGAGAAGAAAGACCTACCAAAACAAATTTGAGAAAATTCTTTAAACTGGTAAGACTGATGTTCCTGATTTTGTATGTCAGCTTATTACAATCATTGAGCAGTCAGACAGTTTAAAGTTTAATTAATAGTAAATATGATGGGACAGCTAATTAAAGTTTTTGTAACAGCCCTGTGTTGGGTTGAGTTCATCAGGATGGATGAATGGATGGATGGATGGATGGATGGATGGATGGATGGATGGATGGATGATCATTTTTACCAGACCAACCGTGAACCCATATTTGGGCCTCCTTTCCACAAAATATGTGGCTAGTAAGGAATATAAAAGGAATGTTAAAAGTTGCCCATAAGTCCACCTCACATTATATTTATATAGTTCATCTATAACATTTTATGATAGGCAGGATTTTAATGACTCTCCAGCAGCTAAAGATATGCTCCTGAGTAAAGGGCTTTTTCCTATTGAATTCCACTTCTCTTGAGTTCCACCTTCATACTACAAAAGGGTTCAGGGTGGAAAGTGGGAATCAACAGCTCCTCTACTAGCAATAGCTATTATCTAAATATACTACAGCTACTTGAGTAGAAGTCCATCAAGCATCAGACCAAGCAACCATTTATTCAAAAGGAGGAAAGAACACCTCAAATGTAAACCTTTGAGAATATATAAAAGTCCCGGGCATTTTTTTTCACTACATGGATAACCATTTACCACATGAATTCTTTCATATACAGTAAAGATTCTAATCTAACCATGTCACCCCTGAGACTTTCCTGCCACTCAAGTTGAGAAGTCAACTAAGAGTGAAGAGTCTCTAGTTCTGTGATCTACTAACAAGTCCTAGTCTAAACCCTGACACACTGAAACAAATGATTTCTGGGGAAGCAATTGATAGATAGTATAAAAAAGGCATTAAAAGGTATGACAAATGATGTAGTAGACCATATATTTATTCTAAATGGATATTGAGGGGACACTCCCAAGTTTGGCTAGAGGTTCCTTAGAGGACATTTCTATGAGAAAAGAAATCACATGCTTTTTTATTTGCCATTGTGTTCCTAAGTCCTGAAACAGGAAGACTCAGCTAAACTCCTGTGTACAATCATTTATAATCATAGTAGTAAGAAATTCATGTCACCCTTTGTTATTTTAGTCAGTCAGGAGTGACACAGGGGTAACTCCTCCTGAAATAAATGGGCCAGCATCTGATCACCAAGTAAGTGGATGGATCATTTAGTTTTCCTTCGGTGATGTTTCAACTGAACTCTTCTCGGGTTTAATGAGAACATACATGATTCTTTTATATATTTGATATACAACTTTATGTATTTCCTCCTGTCTTTGTTTCCCAATACTTTTGGCACTGAAAGTGGCACTGTTGGTTTAAATTCTTTTATAAACCATTCAACTCAGTTCAAAACTGAAGCTAAAATGAAGAAAAATGGCATTGTTATAATACAGTTCCCAAAGGCTGGATCAACTGGTCAGAATATTTCTGTGTAATACAAAAGTTTAACAGTTTAGGACAGTGTTTTTCTGGTGAAACTGGTCTATCAGGGCAACCTGGTCTACCCAAATATGGGATGGAGCATACTGCTTCCACTTTTGCCTTTCAGCCCCAATCCAGGAGCCTTCGCAGGCAGTTGCTTTCATGACAAACATTTTTTGTGTGTTTAATTTATATTTCACCGACAAAGAAATAAAGGGAGACTAGTATAGATCTATTTCAAGCCAGTCTGGATAGCTGATGAGAGCTAAATAGCTTGAAATAGATCTATACCAATCTCCCTTTATTTCTTTGTCAATGAAATATAAATTCAACAGTTTAGGGCGGTGTTTCACAATCTTGGCAACTTTATGTGGATTTCAATTACCAGAATTCCCCAGGCAAAATGCATAACACTGGTTGAGCAATAGCCTTGTCATTATTATGGAAAAGATGAAGCATTTCCATCCTCCTTTACCTCATATTCCTCAGAAGTGTTGGGTTGTGACTCCTAGTATTTTCAGCCCAGTTAAGGAAGGTTAAATTAAGCCTGGTTGTTCAGGCTAGAGAACATGTTTCAGCTTTATAAAATTTAAGAACTATTCATTGATATACCTATGAACTATTTATATAAACTCCAGTGACCACTTTGGTGAAACAGCTGACTGTCAGTAGAATATGTAGTTGCAGCATTTAAAGACACAGACATGGGAAAACTGGCTTTTCAGATAAAATGTACAATAGGATAATTTTAGGCCAATTTATTTCAGATCGATTTAATACTTCTTTTAGCTTCAGAAATTGCAACTGTTTTGAAAGTAGAGACTGCAGACCAGAGCATGGAACCTAAGTTAATTAAATGTAGAATCTTTAAAAACAAAGCTGTCATTTGATGCTTTTGCATCATTTTTGTTTTGCAGTCTTTAACACATGTTTGCTTACTACTCTACTTTCACTCAATGAACCAGTTTAAAAGAATGTGTTGTTTTGTGTGTTTAGTTAGTTTCTTATTCCAGACTTCCAACTACAAAAGGCGATGGATGAATATTAAATTCTTTGTACTTTGTAATTTGAAACTGCAGCCATATCAACAGTGCCATTTTGTACCTTACTCTTTATCTGTACTGTATCCTGCTCTTTTTTCCTTCCTTTGTCTGAAACACACTCTCTTGTACTTGTGATGTCTTTGCAAAAACAATAAAGTAAATGAAACAACATCATTTTTTCTCAATTTGTGGTTCCATGCAGAATTTTACAGGCTCATTTGACTAAAATTAGGAAAGTTCCATCTAACTCCCTATACAATTTAGGTATAATGTTTCTAGCTTTACCTCTTAAGTTCTCCCAGAGGGGCAGTTCTTAGCTCTTCCAATCAAAAATTTTAATTTATTTATTTATCAAATTTAGGTACCATTCTCAGAGTGAGTCTGTGCAGTGTGTAAACAGTATTTTTTTTCCTGCCTGAATATTGTGAATCCCTTCCCCCAACAAAGAAATAATAAATTCTGGGGTGGGAAAATATAGGAATATATATTTCTTCTTACATAATAATAATAATTATAAAATCAAGGCAGGATTATTTTGACTTTTTTCTTTCTCACATTTCTTTCCATCTTTGGACTGTGTGGTCTCTTTTCCAGATCCCACCTAAATGGCTAACTCTTCCTTCCTTCCTTCTGTGTCTCTTTCCAAAGATCAGCTCTAAATTCCTTTATGTCTAATGATCTTGATAGATTATATTCTATCAAACCTTGTGTTGAATTTTGAAATCACAGAGACAAATACCAACCCTAGCATATTAGAGATAATATGCTTTGATTACTCTGGATACCTTCCTTGCCACTGGCTTTATTGGTTGGAGCATGTATATGTTAAAATCCTATCATCTGGAGGCCACGAAGTTGCCTGCCTACCCTTGTTGTAAAGGGTGATACAAGTTGGCAGGGAGGAATGCTGACATGGCATATGCCAGTGCTAGAAGTGTTATCTGCTACTAGCTCTTTGCCAAACAAATTTACACTTTTTCATCCTTAAAAAAAATAAATATAAAAATCTAGAAATAGGGAAAAGGAGAGATATTGTAGAAACCCTGTGATGACATTTTATTCACATAAACACAGGATGAAGAAAATCAGATTATGTAGCAGATTATGCTTGCTGTACAGTTTTTGCCCTGTGCCATGGATCTCATCAGGGTATGGCTTAAAAAAATGTCAAGAAACTTATTCTGATAGCATAGTTGTTTTTTATGATATGAAAAATAGTATAAATATTTGGAGCTGCTGCCAAAATCACCACTACCTTTAGGGAGGGAGGAAAGAAGAAAAGGAGGGAGGGAGCAAGCGAGAGAGCAAGGGAGGGAGGACCAAAATAATATAAATAGGTATTTGGTTTCTGATTTCTCCATTCTTTATGTTCCAACTGATTTACAGTTTTTATTAATATATACTTGCTTAAATTGTCTGATACCTTGACTTTGTTAAATGTACTGTATGGACAACCATGAATCAACCCTACAAATGGCATTTAGTCATGCATGTTGGGTGTAAGATTGCATCCAAAGGTCTCCTAAGCAAACAAATCATTCCCCATTTGGGCTTTCATTTTGCAAAGGAAGCTGCCCCCACCCCCTTTTTTTTCTTTTAAACTCACCGACCAAGTAACCCTGTTTGAAACTGCTCTAGACCCTGGACTTCACAGACAGACCTTTGACCCAGGCTGAGAATCGAGACTCTGCAAGCAAAGGGAGCCGCAAGAATTCAACAGACAACCTGAACAAGTCACAAGAGATCCCCCAGAAAACCAAGGATCCACAAGAGTCAAGACAAGAAGAAGCAGCTGAGATAGACTCCCTTCAGAATGGAGAGGATGCAGCACAACAAAGTCCTCTCAAGCGAATGGAGAAGCGACAAACCTTTGGAGGGTTTTTCAAAGGCCTTGTAGGTTATCTTCATCTTCCCTTAGCAATCCCTGCTTAGGCAGCACTTTTGGAAGAAAACTTTCTTGGGGAGAGGAGAATAGCTCCTGCACCTTCATTCTTTTCCCAAGCTTGAATGGGAGACTAATAATCTGAAGGGAAGGGGCACCAGGCTGGAGGGAGATCTGGCCCTTCCAAGATTACCAAAAGCAGAGCTATAAGAGCAAATTCTTTATTCTGGATTGCTTTGGCATTCAGATGAAGTGGAATCCTTGGCCAGCCTGGTGCCCTCCAATTCTATTGGGACCAGCTCCCAAAATTCCCTACTAGCATATCTGAAAACTGACAGGGATTCTGGGAGTTGAGGTCTAAGTACATCTAGAGAGTGCTAGATTGTGAAATAGTTATTCTGCAATTGAAAAATGGATCGATGTGGATTTTTATTCAATAAGTGGTTTTCCATCTGGGCTATGGTTAAGCTATCAGTTAAATCAACTTAATTGCCTAATTTTTTCTTTTTTAGGCCCAGAAATCTCTTTCCAAAGTCATGCCTTGAATTAAAGAACTATATATCTTTCTTCACAGAGCACATTGGGGTTTAAATTGAAGGCTACGTTTAGTGCTTTGTATTGAATTAATATATTATTCATCATCATTTCTTTCCTCGTTGGATATCATTGCATTTGAATAAGAATAGGGGGGGGGATGTGTTTTAACTTTAACCTTTGTAGGATTCTTATGGTCAGCTACAAAATAGAGAATCTGATATTCAAGATGGGCAATACTATAGTGTGGAAATAGACAATCATGATCAACTTCCAGAGTGGTTTTATTTATATATCCCTATGTATGAGGTAACTCCCCAAAAACAGATTGTTAGTAATCAGTTAAATGTGTTGTGTGGTACACATCGACTGAGTCCATTTCTATCACCAGAAGATTTTTTTTTTTATTCCTGGAATTTCTGCTGCAGCAAACAACATTCCCTGAGTTGTGACTCAACTGCACATTGTAGAATTTGGGTTCAACACTTTCATCCTATTTTTATCTGCTCCTCTTTTCTTACGTATGCCTTTCAGACTGAGTCCTCGAGCCAAGCTCTGTGCATTTATATATTTATTTCAAATAGCAGGCCCAAGAGGACATTAAAAGGAGAATTACACTAAAATCATTCTCAATGAATTTTGTCCAATGTCCTGACAGATGGGAAACTTGCAAATAACATGTAAAGCATCCCAGAACCCTTTGGAAGCTATTAGTAATCCATGTTTTATTTCATTTTTCCTTACACAAGTTAAGTGAAAAGTTATTATTATTTTTAAGTAGGATCAAAATAGTAATGAGTTAGAACCACAGAAGTTCCTCCAAGCCAACCTCTTCCCGTATCTCTGCATATGCAAAGCTATATGGCACATAGGAAAGAGAGAAAAAATAAGGCAGGATAAATTTGTTTTGATGAATAATGTGATATGATTGAGCAAAGATTCTGAGTTGCTTCCACAATCAAGAAATGTATTACATGTTAGTGTTTTAAATATGATAGAAGAAATTATATACACAAATGCAGAAACAGTGCAGGAAATGTAATTAGTGACAGAATATTGTCTTTTAAAAAGTTCCCAATCCTTATGCATGCTTAATTAAAGCCAACTC
>JANHFN010003538.1:172136-183779 GCA_032468175.1 Toxicocalamus goodenoughensis
GTTTAAAAAAACCTTTAAAGTACCAAAACAGAATATCTCAGAGCCCGTATATTAATCTTGATCATGTTTATATTCATCTTTCCCCATCAACTCAATGGGACTTTTAATTGTTTGCTTATATCAGGGGTGCCAAACCCAGGGGCTCGATCCAGACTGCAGGGTGCTTAGATCAGGCCCAAGGGGCTGGCCTGGAAACAGCCAAGGACCAGCCCATGGTGCCTCTACCAGAGAAAATGTAATTCTGTTTCGGTCGTGACGGCTGCCTGCAGCCCTCTGCCAGCAAAAATGGAGCTCTGTTTTCATTGGCAGAGAGCTGTAGGAGGCTTTGCAGCCAAAAACAGGGCCAGAGGGTCATGCACGGCCCACCTGAGCTCTGTTTTTGCTGGCAGAGGACTGCAGGAGGCCATTGTGGCTGAAAGCAGAGCTCAGGAGCCCGTTTTTACTGGCAGAGCACTTGGGCCCTGACATGAGGGCACCAGTGCCCCTGACATGAGGGATACCAAGCTGAGCAGGCCCACCCTGGTCATGCCCATCCCATCCCTCAAGACACAACCCTGATGCGGCCCTCAATGAAATCAGATTTGACCTCTAGCTTATATCCAGTTTGATGGAATATTTTGTTTAAATGACATATTTATATCAACAAACAAGCTTCCTTGACATAAATGCACCAAGATATGAAAAGAATTAAAGCAATAAATTAAACTGTAATGTTTATAAACTGATTGGTACCCTTAGGTATCCACATCTACTTTCAGGTACACTTAATGATTCTGCTAAATAAAGACTCCAATGGTGAAGTGAAGGATTTCAATCAAAATTATCTCAATATTTTCCTCCTGTAGTTGTATTTATGTTCAGTGGAATAAAAAACAGAGAGCCTGAAAATGTAGAATGCTGGAAATGTCATCAGATACCTGGTTCATACTACCATATGTGGTGGACACGTGTGGACGCTAAAAAATATTGGACTAAAATCCACATGTGGTTGGAAAAAATGACAAAAAAACACATAGATCTGAAACCAGAGATATTTTTATTGGGAATTTTACCTGAAACATATAGTAAAGACTTGAAATACTTGATTGTAAATGTATTAACAGCAGCTAGGATTGTATATGCTAAAAACTGGAAAAATGAGAAAACACCAACACAAGAGGAAATTATTAAGAAAGTATTGGAATGTGCTGAAATGAGTAAATTGACATTTGAAATTAGAGAACAAGAAGATAAACAATTTTATAAAATTTGGGATCTTTTCTACCAATGGTTAGATGATAAAGTACAATAATGAAATATGTAGATTTCTAGAAAATAATAAGAATATAAAAATGTACTTTTATTTTATTATATTGGTTAAATGATAATAGGATAGATTTTGGATGACAATATTAGTAATTATAAAATAAATTAAGTAACCATCTTTAAGAATATGAATGAATAAAAGTTTAGTCAAATGATTGATCAATAACGATATTAAGATTTATAATTTTTGATTGGCCACATGAGATTATATGTATTTTAACTGTAATTGTGGACTATGAAATAGATGCACAAAGCAACTTATAGACCAATCGGCACACTGGATGTAAATTTATGGAATGATATTGATGTTTTTTTGTTTTGTTTGTGTGTTTTTTAAAAAAAATAAAAAATAAAAAACTTTTAATAAAAAAAGAAGAAGTTGTGGATTCTCCATCACTGGAGGTTTTTAAGAAGAGATGGCATGTCTATTGGTCCAGAATGGGCAGGGGTGTTAAACTGGCGGCCCGTGGGCCAGATGCATCCCATGTTGGCCACACCCACCCTGGCTCCGCAAAGGCAAAAAAACGAGTCTGACACCTGTGGTATATGGTCTCCTGTTTGAACAGGTGATTGGACTAGAAGACTTGCAATGTCTCTTCCAACTCTGTTATTCTGTATTCTATTCTGCAAGTTGCCCAACTACAATATTTAGTATGTCAATGAAAATTATGAAAATTATTAAGGGAACAATTCCATCAAATTATTTTCATTTTTAAAGTTTTATTTTTAGTTTATTTTTAAAATATATACTTTTTAAATTTGCCTCCACTTGCTTTATCGCAGTGCTGCATTTGATCCGCAAACCAAAAATCAACTTAAACCTACAGGGTCACGTGCTGAGGTATTCTCTGCAGATTTCTGAAAGGTTCTAATTTTGTATTGTCCCTGTTTTATTTTTTTTTGCATGTATTGAAGCATGTGGAACATTTTGATTCTTTGGCTTGTGCTGAAAGCAAGAGGGAAAAGGGACAGGTCAAGAATAAGAACTTCTAGACTCCTGATATTGTTGAACAAATCAAGCAACTCAAATCCACTTGGCCTATATGAGGTATCATGGGTCCACAATGAGGTAAGAGATCCTTGGTGCTCTCTGATTTGGCTGCTTTCTTGCACATGTTTCATTAACCAAACTAGGTATCATCATCAGTGCTGCAGCTAGAGAAGCATCAGTGCTACATCAGAGCACTGATGATGTTATCTACGGTAGTTTGGGTAATGAAACATCTGCAAGAAAACAACCAAGCTCAAAGAGCACCAAGGATGCCTCCTTTCAATCCTGAGCTACAAATCTTCTCCTTTATAGGCACCATAATCTTAGGATTGTCATTCAGTATTCCTACAATAATTTTTTTCTCCAATTGTATGCTGTTCAGACTTATGAAACATACCTAGTGGAGATGATGGATACTGAAATTCTTAATGGCTTTAGGGATTATGTATTGACCTAGGTTTTAGAGTAGAAAATCCCTGCTGATTACTGCAACCTGCTATGGGAGAGGCTACCTTTGAAAAGCATCATGAGTCACCGTGGCACAGTTGTTAGAGTGCAGTACTGTAGGCTACTTCTGCTGACTGCCGACTACCTACAAATTGGCAGTTCAAATCTCACCAGGCTCAAGGTTGACTCACCTTGGCAGACTTCCATCTTTCTAAGATCAGTAAAATAAGGACCCAGACTGTTAGGGGCAATATGCTGACTTTGTAAACAGCTTAGAGAGGGCAGAAGTGGTATATAAGTTTAAGTGCTATTGCTATCTGGAAGTTGCAACAGATACAGAATGAATAATCAGGCAAGAAATCATACAAATATCTGTAACTGAAGGATCTTCTTGATGGCTAGTTTGTTTACTGGATGCAATTTAAGGTGTTGACACTGACATTTTAAATTCTAAATATCTTAATCCTAACTTCCTAATGGAATTCTCTCTCAAGAACCTGCGAGGGTATTAAGATCTGAAGGAGAGACCTTTTTAAAAGTGGACCTTTAAAAAAAACAAAAACCCTGTTTCATTGGCAGGAAATACGTTTCTAACTCTAGTACTCTCAAGCTTGAGCCCAGGCTCAAAAATTAGAATGGTCAAAAGGTCAATCACCAGACCAGTTAAATTAATTAAATTTTAGTACTTTTGATTATTATTAGTATTTATAATTTTTCTGTATTATATTTTCCTTTTTCAAACAAGTCCTTACTAAAATAGAAAATTGGGAATCCAAGTCAGTAGTGGTCATGATTTATTATAAGTCTAAGAAATGGTAAAAAGACAACAATCAGAAAGTCTCTAGCAGAAAGTTCTCTAACCAATTTTATTAAAAGGTACAAGCCAACTAATACACTTGTTTGTTGGAGAAAGATACAAATTCCTTTGAATAGCTGGCCATCTTAGGCTAACATTATATACAATATACAGAGTTGGAAAGGGTCTTGGAGGTGTCCAGCCAAGCAGGAGACCCTATACCATTTCAGGCAAATGACTGCCTTCTTAAAAACCTCCAATTTTGAAGGCAAGCCTTTCCACACTATTTCTACATGGTGAAAAGGTAAATACATTCTTAAGTTGAGCTTAACTATAATATAAATTTGATAAGAACTTTAAATAAATCTAACTGGACATATTCACATAGTCATCTTGAAAAATTGCAGAAGGCATTTGCCATTGATTGTTCCACTGCCTGCCCCCAGCCTTTACTCCCAGAGTTCTTGGTCCAAGTGTCAGTGCAGTTAATTCCAGAAAGGTGCTTTGGATTCTGTAGAGTGTGAATATATCAACTACCTACACGTTTTTTCAAGGATTATGTGGTGGCTGCAAACAGCAGCCCTTCCATCTCAAGAGAAGAGGGGCACTTTAAATATTTGCAGGTAGGAGCTACATATTCAGATCCATTACTCTAATGCACCAATTATTCCTGTAGCACTGCACTGCTCTCCTAAACACAGCTGATCCTGCTTAGCTTTTTTCCATGATCAGCCTGGGTTGCTCAGCTGCTGCTAGCTATTGTGACCAACATTTGGTAATATACAACTCTTTGAAACCATGTGGTCAGTCATCAAGGTTATCAAGAGGATCAGAATTTGCAGAATTCGGGATATTGGGGAAAGAGAGATAGATGGAAGAAAAATAAACCAAGAGCACCTAAGAATGCTCAGGGATTGTCATTGAGGACTAGAAAATACAAGGCCAGACCCAGTGGGAATAGAAAAGAGTAGGGATTCTGAACCTTGGCAACTTTAAAGATGTATGGGTGTTCTAGTTCCTTATTTGGCATAGAAAGCAGCTGGGTGACTTTGGACCAGTCACTTTCCCTCAGAGAGTTGTTGTTGGGAAAATAAGAAAAGAAAATAGCATTGCGTATGTTTCCCACTTTGAAATAATAAAGGTGAGGAATGAATTAATAAATACACATACTCCCAGAATTCTCTAGTCAGCATGGGAATTGAAGCCCACTCTTCTTAAAGTCACCAGGTTTCAGAAGCAGTGGAAGAAAGCGGCATTTCTTTAAGTGGGTGACCCTAAAATCTCTGTGGGTCCCCAAAGAGCCCCTTAGTTTCTTGAAATCCAAATTATTTGCCAGCCTATGTTGAAAATAAAACCATATTAAAATCACATCAAACAATTGTGAGAAGTGGCAGCGAATGTGTCCATTTTAATTTTTGATATGCTAATTATCGATGAATATAAACAAAAGCTCTTTGCGTTCCTCCATAATTTGTAAAAATGGGAAGGGTCCCTAGAGCAAAATCTTCAAGAAACCCTGGAACAGAATATCCCAGGCCGACTAAAACTGTAAACATGAAAATTTCTTACTGTAATCATTAATTGCAAGTTCCCATGAGAAAGAATCACTTTGAGTGCCTTCTGTTTTGACTAAAGATCTTCTGCATTTATTGCACAATTTTTAAGTAAATAAATCATTCTGTATGGGGGATTAATTAATTACATTCAGATATTTTGTATTATTGTATTAAATGGGGCTTATTTGCATTTCAAATAAAAATATTTTTGAAGGAGGGTATTAGTTGCTGAAACTTTGAAATACCAGCTGTTATGCTTGGAAATTCTCTGGAATTAACTGTTTATGTGCTATTATGTAATCACTATCTTTTTCATATTACCAGTTCTTTACTTTAAATTCTAGGCTCCAGCATTAGGTACTCTTCCATAATACATAAAATAAGTTTTTGCATGAAGCCATCAGTTATCAAAATTTTCTTTTGTTGTCTCTTTTTCTAATGCAAAATGTTCTTCCATGACTATTTCTAGGTAAACATGAAGCTATTTCCTGCTTCATTAGAACACAATGGAGGAGTAAAAAAGAATAAAACATTGTTACCACACATTTTATTTTGTAAAATGAAACATGTGGGAAGTTTTTAATCACTCTAAGGATTGGTGGTTCACACATAAATTTCAAAATTATGGACTGAATCTAGACTTAGTCACACTTCAAGTAAATGATTTTAAATTAGTATGCCTAGAGTTTGTGACTCATGTAAATCCCTATAATTTCAGTGGGTTTACTCTAAGGACTAATCTTGAATTCAAGTGTAATTCAGAACCATTTTTAAAAGAGTTTCACTTGCCTCTTTCAACTATTTATAACAATGCATTATTGTCCTATCCAGAAGCTTTACTTCAGTTCTGATGTAGATTCAGACCAGATTTAAACATTTCTTAAACAATGGTTTCTTTAACTGATTTATTAAATAAAAGACAACTGATCGATATATTAAACCATAAAACATAGTTTACAGATCACAAAGTTTGGATTCATGCATTGTGTGGATTCAACAAGCAAATAATTCTCTTTTTGGCTTAATGTAATTTATACATGCAATCAGTTATGTCAGCCTATCCTAATCACTGCCAGTACAAGGATATTGGCATATAATCTCTGGCCTGGCCTCTTGAGCATATAGTAGATAAATTGGAAGGGTGACTGTTCGCCTTGATTGACTATCATGAAATTAATAATTTTACTATAGAAAATAGTGCAACTTCTAACAAAACCATTTTGCCCAATAGCAATTTTAAAAGATTCAATCTTTTAACTTTCGATGAACTTCCCCATAAATCAACTGGAGGACTGGTTTAAATCAGTGTTTGTCAACCTTAGTAACTTTAAATTGTATGGATTTTAACTCCCAGAATTCCACAGCCACCACTGTAGAGTGCTTAATTATGGGAAAATAAGTATTTTAAATGCTTGGAGGAATAATTTACAGGTTACAACTATGAGGCGTGTACTCTATTGTTTTTTTTAAAAAAATTCCTTGATCAAAGACAGTGACAAAATACATATCATGGTACTTCCTTTTTAAAAATCTACTAAGCAAGTGTATTGTCATTTCGGCAAAATAAATACTTGGAACAACATTTTCATTAAATTCATAGCCTACACAGGCAACATTTTTGACAATGTATATAAAAATATACTTCTTAAAGAAATGAACTTCTGAAATGAACTTTCCTGATGCTATTGTCTTTTAAAATAATATTGCAACTGAAAAATATACAAAAATACTTTTGCTGAGGCTGGCATAGTCACCAAAGTTTTGAACTTTGGGGGCAATGAAAGGGCAGGATATTTTCAAAAGCCTTCCTTTTTCAGTCACTGCCCTGGCAGGAAAATGTCTTTATCACCACCTTTGCATTTAGCCTTTTGTGATAAGCAAACAGCCTTTAGTCAGCTACAAAAAGGAATCATATCACGTGACAATCATTCAGTTTGGAGTAAAGCATTAGGCTGCAGGCATACAGAAACCATTTGCCCACATTAAAGCAGTCTACACATTTTGTAAAATATCGTAAACAATGAGCAGAAAAGTTAAACTAGTCCTCCTCTTCCTGCCACAGGAGGCAAAGAAAAAACTAAATGTGTTTGTTCATTATACAACTGTTAGATTCTCTAGGACTTTAAGTTAGCATAAATACTCCAAATTTCTTTCGGAACAACCCTGTTGGGTAGGTACAGCTTAAGTAGCCTGGCTGGTCATAAAGTCCAACTGAAATTTATCTGAAGCAGAGACACTTAGTTTGGAATACTTCAGAAGGGTTGAATCCCTTATTCATCCTAGCCAACATGACCAGTGATGTGGGATTATGAGAGTTTTAGTCTAAATATTTGGAAGTTACCAAACTGTTGACCCATGATTTTGCAGTGGGCAAATAGTCCAACAATCTGCATCTGAAATGCTAATGAAGACAGTCATTTACTTTCTAGTGTCTTCTCATTTAAAAGGCTGTACAAGGGTAAGTAGACAGACAGACAGGATACAATTACATGAGAACTGAGAATAAGTGTTAACAAGGCTGATATTTTATAATAGTGTATTTTTAAATAACCAATTACAGCTACTTCCAAATCTGTACCTAAATATTTGAATTTTATTGGAACCAGTTTTATCTAGTGGTTAAAGCACCAGGCTGGAAATTGGGAGAGTATGAGTTCAAATCCTGCCTTAGCCATGAAAGCCAGCTGGGTAACTTTGGACTAGTCATTCTCTCTTAGCCCTACCCACAGGGTTGTTGTGGGGAAAATAGGAGGAGAAAGGAGTATTAGGTATGTTCGTAGTCTTGAATATTTATTTGTATTCCATCTTTTATTATTATAAGCATCCCTTTTATCAGTGCATTTTCCTTTGTTTGCTGCCTGCAATTTCCTTCAGAAGTCTAAAACCCAAGATCTGTGAAACTTTCTGAATAATGAATTTAAAGCTGTTTTTTTTTTAAAAAAATATGTTTATCCATTTGTCTTTTACAAAATATTTGTTCAAATCAAAGTGGCAAACATATCTAAACTGCTAGCTCCTAGTTTTTCCCAGGCGTGGAGAGTGGATAGAGAAATAAAAAAAATACAGTCAATTTTATAGAGTGAATGTTTATATAGTTATATAAATGTACTAGTTACTGAACTGAAAAAGTAGAGGAGAAAGTAACATGCAATTATATAATTTGGTGGTTAAAGAAGATAGTTAAACGAGGACCCTAGAATTCACAACTTTCGCACTTGCAATTTTGCAAATATAATCATGTGAACCTATTACTCAAATCAACTACTCCATCCAGAATAGCAAACTGTCTGCCTAGCAAGCACTTCCTGTAAACACGTACTGAGTAAGTTCTTCAGGCTAAAGTCAGACAAATGAAAAAAACACAGAGAGAGAGAAAGAGAGGGAGGACTTGTTAAATTTCCTAATGCTATTTGTGGTCAAACCTACATAGAAGCTATCTTAAATAAAATAGCTCACTTTTTTTTTCTGTAAAGGAAGGGCCTTTTTGGCTAGAAGTAATTAAAACGTAAGGCAAGTCTCTATCTGAAGGAAGATCACCAGTTGTTCGTGTGTCATCTGCTGTTACCGATAGGCATGCAAGATTAATTGAATTCAAGGCATTGCAGATTCTGCTTCGGGAACTTACATAATTTTCTTCGTTCAAAAAATGGGTTCCAGTGAACATGCTTGATAGAGCTTGCAGAAGAAGAGATGAATTTTCTTAATTATGAACTAAATGTAGAGTTTATAGGCAGTTTATATACGATGGCTCTGAGAATTGTAGTTAGTTTAGCAGAAAAAGTACACCGCACTCCTAAAACTGGGGGAGGGGACAGTTTACTGAGGACTCGCACTTTGCAACAGCACAAATTGCCTGTAGTTCTCCTGGGTCTCCCCCTCCCCTCCCTCCATCCAATGTTTGCGGTAATTCTTGCAAAAGCGGGGGTGGGGTAAAGTCTACAGACATGGGAATAATAACATTAACTGTATGCATTTAATTTCAAAGTTGATTAAATGCAATTTAACTTTTGTCTGGGTACACCACACGAAGGTGAAAACAAGTGTGTTGCTTTGGGCTTCCTCCCCATTTAAAATATAAGGATCCCACTATACGAAGTTTACCACATTCTGCTATGCGGTACGGCTCTCTTCCCATGAATTAGCTAAATATGATGCACGTTAAGAAGGCAATGATATCATTGATTTAGCTTAATAACATAGAAGTGGAGTAAGTGTTGCGTTAGAGTGATGATGGATCTTCAAATCAAATCCAAAGGACAATTGGTATGTTCACCACTAGCCTATTCCCCTTTGCTTTCTAAAATAGGTCTGGAAAATTCAGACATAATGCTCAGATTTATATTGCCAATTTATTTTTCACACACACACACGAAAAATAAATCTTGTGTGTGTGTGTGTGTGTGTGTGTATGTGTGTGTCTGCCTGCCTGTCCTGAAGCCTGTATTTTGCAGGACGTACTTTCAAGGACTTACATATACATTCTTACTATCAAATCCTATCATTTTCAATAGGAATATGCCATATTTTTTCTTGGAAGCAAGTCCCATTGCACTCAGGGGAATGCTTAACTTCATTTAATTATATATACATTTATTTTATTTTGGCATTCTCTGGTATTCTCCAACAACTAAAATATAGTGTTAGATTATACATAAACAGATATTTAAGAATACATATATTGGTACCGGTATCTAAATGAACTTTTGGGACAGAAATTAATACACATAACGTGGGTACATCATAAAATGCTCTTTAAATAGTTTAAAAATTGTAAACAACTTTTTTCTCTTTTTTCCTAGAAACAATAAATTTTAATTCAGTTTTATACACACGCACGGGAGACAGAGAGAGAGAGAGAGAGAGAGAGAGATATATGGTATTTTTAATTATCCACTGCTGTATAGAGAAGATTATAGGTAGTCTTTGAGTTAACAACCATTTGTTTAGCAACTTTTTGAAGGTGCATTGGCATTCAAAAAATTAACTTCAGACTGCTCTTTGCAGCCTCTGTAACGCAGAAGTCCCATGGTCACATGATCAAACTTTGCGCATTTTGCAACCAGCCTGTATTTATGAGAACTGCAGCATCCAGGGGTCACGTCATCACCATTTGTGACTTTCCCAGCTGGTTTTGTCATTGGGGGAAGCTGAATTCATTTAATAAATGCAGTGATTCATTTAAATGCGGTTGTAAAAAAAGGTAAAATCAGACATGATTTACTTAACAACCACTCTGGTTTAGCAACAGAAAACTATGATCTCAAATGTGTTCATAAATTGAGGACTACCTGTAGCTTAGTCCTTCAATTGGAAGTGTCTTTATAGAATACATAACAGAATTGGAAGGGATCTTGAAGGTCTTCTAGTCCAGCCTCCTGCTCAAGCAGAAAACCGTACACAATTCTGGACAAATGGCTGTCCAATTTCTTCTTAAAAACCTTCAGTGATGGAGTACCACAACTTCTGGACGCAAGCCATAGCCATTCCACTGAATTAATTGTTCTCACTATCAGGAAATTTCTGCTTAGTTCTTTGTTAAGCTTCCATCTCTTATTTCTTGTCATGTCCTTCCTTCAGGTGCTTTGGAATATATAGCTGTGTGAAAAAGCCCTGCACGCTTTACGGTTTACTGTTTATGATATTTTTTGGATAGGCCATTGATTTTATTATATTTTATGCTAACTACTATGCAAATATTGCTATATTTAAATAAATACTGGTGGTTTTTAAGTGAAATACCATTAAAATATCATAAAATCAATAGCCTATCCAAAAAATGTCATAAACTGTAAACCATGCAGGACTTTTTCACACAGCTGTAGCTTGACCCCCTCTCCTCTCTATGACAGTACCTCAGATATTGGAAAACTGCTATAATGTCACCTCTAGTCCTTCTCTCATAGCCAGTTCGTGCAAATATTCATCATATGACCCCTAATCATCTTTGTTTCTCTTCTCTGTACCATTTCTAGAGTTTCTCTTCTCTGTACCATTTCTGTACCATTTCTAGAGTCTCAACATCTTTTTTTGTATTATGGTGACCAAAACTGGACACAGTTTTGTGGTCTTACTCAGATAGTATAAATCATACTTACATTTTACACGATGTTGATACTATCCTGTTGATGCAGCTTAGGACTACATAAGAAAAAAAAATCCTACATTTGTTACCACTTTTTGAAAAAGTAAGTTAAATTGGGAATAGAATCTAATCTGACAACAGATATGAACTTTTGTGTAGGGTTTAATTTCTATATGGTACCTTGTAAAAGTCAGAGTTCTTTGGCCAAAGGAAAGAGATTCTAACAGATAGAACAAATTCTGTAGACATAGAAACTTCAAATTTCTATCCTTGGTTAAGGATACTGTCACTGTCATCAATTTTTCACTTAGTGCTACACATCTAGAAATCTGTTGCAGAAATCCAATGGTTTTCCAGATTCTTGCAGCTCATTTAATAGCCCTAATTAGGTTAGATCATGCAACTCACTGTGTCATGTTGTTATCATGTGACATATCACATTTTTTTCTTTCGCAGAACTGGGGTG
>JANHFN010003538.1:183789-201380 GCA_032468175.1 Toxicocalamus goodenoughensis
GGCCCGCGGGCTGCCAGTTTGACACCTCTGGGTTAGATGGACTAGAGTAACTCAATATAAGGCCCTTTCCAGTATTCTAAATCAGGAGTCGCCAACCTTTTGGACCTCAGGGATCACCAAACTCATAATTTTAATTCCTACAAACCACTAATATGAATTTTGACTGACGGTGGCTTGCTGACGTTGGTGGGAAAGTTGGTCCCACATTCCAGAGCTGCAGTAGTCACAGGACTGACCCTTTGGTCATCCTGGAGCAGCTGCTTCTCCACTGGGTGCACCGGCTTGCCATGGACTGGACGAGCTGCTCTGGGATGACCAAAGGGCCAGTCTTGTGACTACTACAGCTCTGGGATATGGGGTCGACTTTCCTCCCAATGTCAGCAAGCCACCCCGGGACGGATTTCCCTCCCGCGCCTTTGGTCTTACCTTCCAGTTCCAGCTCATATGGTTCTACTCAAGGTAGTTTGTACTCGGCCAAAGGGTGGGTGCCAGCGGGTGGGTGGGCCATGTGGGTGGCACAGTCTTGTGTTCCTGCACAGCCTGGATTGCTTTTGGGGGGGTGCTTTGTGGGGGGACATTTCTCTGTGGACCACCAAAATTTTCTTGCGGACCTCCAGTGGTCCCCGGCCCACCAGTTGGTGACCACTGTTCTAAATAACAAAAAAATATGTTGGTTTATCAGATCTATAAGGCTCCATGCCAAGTCCTGCTAATAAAGAGACTTATTAAAATCAATGACAGAATAATGTAGCACAGATTGCTGCCATCCTATTTCATCCTTAGTTCTTTTTCAATCCTATTTAAATCAAAGTAGAATAACTGAGTTCCAGCACAAGAAATTGCTTTATGCCAATTGAAACCTTTTCTTTCATCAAAATGTAGTTTACTTTGGCCTCAATAAAAGGACCTTCCTCATCACTTGCTCCCAAATCCTTTTATCTGGAGTCACTCTTGAGACAATTGGGATCTGTACATGAAAGCCCACCTTTGTGGATGTTTTGCTACAACTTTTGGGAGTAATGATTTTCAAATTATTTTCTAAGTATTGGAAAGTATTTATTAAGTTAGTTTCTATTTTGTACCCAAATAACTACCACCACCAAACCACAAAGCAATATGTTGTCTGCTCAGAACTTGAAAAACAAAATAGAAAGCCATGCAGGAAAAAAAAAGATTTTATTCAGACTTAAAATATATTTCAATCAGGCATCCAGTTTTACACTTATCATTTATTTTTTGTTTAGTTTTTCTTTTCAAGCTAAGCTTTTGTTAAAGTGAAGGAACTCATGAACTCTTGTGGGAGGAAAGTTTCAAATGGAGAATGTGTGAATAAAAAATATGTAACAGAACCTTATCAGTAGTATCCATAAGAACACACTAAATGTTAATTTAAATATTATTTCTGGATGAAAGCCTTGTGCAAAATGTCTAATAGTTTTTTACTGTCTACAGTATATTTTTTATTACTGATGTATGGTGTTATTTAATCACTACTGTTATTATTGTGTTATTTAATCACTATTGTTATATAATTTTAAGATATTTTTGAACAATTGTTTTGAATTAAAAAGTGTGTAACTAATTTATTTTTTAATAAAATGGTGAGGGTTGTTTGAAAGCTGTATTTCCCACTGATCCTTTTGCAAGTGCAGTTTCAGAACTAAATATGGTTTTCAAGAACTGGTAAGTCAGGTTTAACCTGCAGCGAACAAAATACTGCACAGTACTAGCAAAAGCAACATTCATTTACACTAGGCTGCTCAAGTGAGCAAACTTATGCACATCTGTAAGTTTGAAATCTATATAGAAATAACAAGTATAAACAAGGTTTCCATGGTGCAATTTGTAGAGAACCCAAGCCATAACACCTTGTAACAAAGAATCACCCTGTAACTTCTAAAGTTTGTCTTAAATCATGTTTGTTGTCAAACTTGAGTCGCTAAAGGAAACCAAGAAATGTTGTAATATTTAGCTGTAACTACGTATTGCTGATGCTTTAATAAAGTAGTTTTTGCAGGAAGAGGATAAGGATCCTATCAAAATACTGTAGAGGGATCAAAACAAGTGTTCCTGTGCTGATCTCAAAACTTGGGATATAAAATAATTCTCTTTGTATCAAGTCACAGATGCTACTCGTTTCGGCCTTTAGGTACAATATTCAGAAGCAAATCAGCCCAAATATTGCTTGCTCTACATATCTATCATTATCAGTATCCACCATTCTCTTTTGAATGATAGGTAATCCTTGATTTACCACCATTTATTTAGCAACTATTTGAGGTTAACTATTTGAACTTACTATCAGTATTCATGCTTATGACCATTGCAGCATCCCCAGTTACGTGATCAAAATTTGGGTGCTTGGCAACCAGAATGTACTGTATTTACAATGGTTGTAGTATCCTGGAATTAAGTGATTGTCATTTGCGGCCTTCCCAGTCAGTTTCCAATAAAATGAAGTCAATGGGGGAAGCCGGATTTGCTTAATGACTGTATGATTAACTTAAGCGCAGTACTTCACTTAACAACCCATGGCCAAAAAGGTCGCAAAACCAGGCACAGTTCACTCAACTGTTTAACAGTGGAGATTCCGGTCCTAATTTTAGCCTTAAAATCGAAGACTACAGTACAAAATTCTGTTTCAATATTATAGAAAGGGCAATTCTATATCAAGATTTTAAATCAGGTGAAAAGCAGGGTTCCCTACTGGCTGAGTTTGAGATCTAAACAATTAACATCTAAGCAATTGTGGCCCCACTAAAATAATCAGAATGAAACTTTCCTCTCTGAACTTTCTTTCTGCAATGACAAAAAACCTGCAGTTTGCGGAGAGTTTGAATCTTTGTTGGAGGAACTATTGTCTTATTGCTTTTCCTTGTAGTTGACCTTCTTAAGAAAAATGCTGACTTGACTTAGGGTAAAAATTCTTCACAGTTCTATTTCTTCCTTTTCTTTGGTATAGGAGGAGTAAACATGTAAAGCAGAGGTCTCCAAACTTGGCAACTCTAAGACTGGTGAACTTCAACTCCCAGAATTCTTGGAATTGAAGTCCACAAGTCTTAAAGTTACCAAGTTTGTTTAGTCCTTTGTGTAGAGCAGGACGATAAAGTGATTTTAATGATGCCAGTGAAACAGAAACTCTGGCGATGTGGAAGTGATGCTAAGAAATTTTTGCTTAGGATAATTTCCCCTTTCTTCTACTTCAGAGGGAGCAGAGGCTAACAGTATAAGCGCTATACAGCTTGAGCTTATAATAAACCAGGGTTGGGTAGGTTGAGAAAAAAACACTTGGTTGCAAAATTGAGGCTCACAGCTTGACATGGAGATTGCAGGAAGAATGATGGGACAGTAACCAGGCAATTCCACTAATGATTAATGATCAGGATTTGAGTGGGCAAATCACCAAATGGACCCGTTCTTAAAAGATGAATGTGGCATAGCAGTAAAATTTTTGTTCCTACTTTTTGCTTTGGAATGGAGGATAGGGGATGTTTTGCTTTGTTGTTCCTGGACCAACAATATCTTAGATTGGGCCCTGTTTATTTGTTTATTGTTCAACAGGAAAGAGAGCAGAGCATTTATTGATTGATTTGTTTGATTTGTCAATTGCTTACAAGATAATAGGTATAAGTATAAACATAGTTATGACTACATGAAATGGATACGTATAAGAAAAATAAAAAGAAACAATAGGACAGGGACGGTAGGCACGATTGGTGCGCTTTTGCACGATGCTTCATAATCTGAGCATCCCCAAACTGACAGGAAAGAAAACACACAGTACAGGTAATCCTTGACTTACAATAGTTTGTTTAGTGACCATTTGATGCTACAATGGAACTGAAAGTGACTTATGACCGTTTTTCACAATTATGACCATTATAGCATCCCCATGGTCATGTTATTTATATGCAGAGGCTTGACAAGTGGCTCATACTTACGACAGTTGCAGAATTCCAGGGTCATGTGATCCTCATTTGTGACCTTCTGACAAGCTAAGCCAATGGGGAAACCAGGTTCACTTAATTGTGTTATTAATTTAAAAAATGATTCATTTAACAAATGTGGCAAGAAAAGTCATAAAAATGGGCCAAAACTCACTTAACAAATTTCTCACTTAGCAACATAAGTTGTAGGCTCAATTGTGGTCATAAGTTAAGGAACTATCTGTAATTATACTTCTAACCAGTTTGAATGAACTGCAAAGTGGAAATTATGTTCATCGCAAAGCCCATATATTCTTCATCGCAAAGCCCATATATTCTCTCTTTCATTTAAGACAGTTTTTCTCAACCTCAACAACTTTAAGATGTGTGAACTTCAAAACCCAGAATTCCATAGACAGCATCGACAAAGATTTCTGTGAGTTGAAGTCCACACATCTTGAGAGTCATCAAGATTGAGAAATCCCAATTTAGAACACAGTATAGGGAAGATGCTGTTCAATCTTAGTTTCTTATTGTAACTTCTCACTTTTATATGCACAATACAATAGTAAGATGCTTTTGGCATAAAACTTGATTTATAAGTGTATGTAGGTACTTCCTCTTCGCAACAATTGTGCTTTTTTTCACAAAGTTTGCAAAGAAAAAAAAAGTTAAAATTTTTAAAATTCTCCATTCCATTCCATTTTTATTCTCTATTCCTTCCACAGTATTGCCCAGTCATTATAAAATAAGTGTGTGTTGAATAGTAACTTCACAATTACATCAAGCACTCCCTTCTAGAAATGACAAATATATGTGTTCTGTTTTTGAAGGAAACGGAATATAATTTTTTCAAATACATACTAAAGATCTTTGGAAAACACAGATTATAGTATTTAGCTTGTGATTTGATTTAAAGCGAATTATTTTTTAATGTAATAGTTTTGGAAAACTGTCTACGATTAGAAGATTGTCCATCATTTTGAATTTTTTTTAATCAGCTTAAAATAACCCAAACATAAATTGTTGCATTGATCACAATCATTTTTCTGAGCACACTGTTCTACCTTCACTGGACACAACGGCAGTTGCTCTGCCAATGTATTAGTAAAAAGAATAAATTCTTCATTTGTCTATGAAAATATAAGGGTTTTTCTATCTTATCTAGCTGGTTTTCAATACGAACAAAAAAGGACACGTACCTAGAAGAAACCCTGCTGAGAAGCAAAATGCAGAACAAAATAGGAAAATGAAAGAGTGATTACAAGTACTACAGTTTAGTACTTGTTCACATCTTAGTGCTTGTGGAATCCTGTGGGCCATATTAAATGAATAAAGAAAACTTTTTCTTTGGTCCCACAGAAATTAATGGCTGAAATTATTTTTTTATGGGGAAATCATTAAGTGCTAAAGTTGAGCACAACTCTTGACTATTCAAGCAAAGGAACTAAAGAATGCATGAACCAAGAACAGTGAGGACACCCAATGACAGTAACGTATCTTTGAGTGGAAGGCACCTGTCATCTTAAGTCTTGTGGATTTTTTTTTTTGTAAGATCAGTATCCTTACCCTCATTTTTCAAAACAGAACATGTGCAGTATTAAAATAGATTTCCTACAGCTACTGAAAAGGTAAAAAGTAAGAGAATCCAACTTACAGATAATGCATTTAGCCTGTCCTTGGTGAATCAGTTTTTCCATAGGAGTTTGATGACAATTTAATCTCTCCGTTTTGTCTCTCTGAAAATTCCTAGAAACCGTATCAGTAAATGTTTCATTTACATTGCATTTTGAGAAATTAAAATACATTGTTTTTGGAGATTTAATTTAGATACATTAATCTGCAGAGTTCACCAAGTTGAGCTCCAAAGGTTGCTGAACAAATGTTTAAGACCTATTTAAGACAAACTCTTAAAATTCCGCAGTTTCTATGGAGATGATAAACCATGAATTGATAGCTTCTCTTATTACAAATCCATGGCTCAAATTATAGCTGATGATACCATAGAAATACCTGTATGTACAAAAGATGCACTATTATCTCTTACCTGTGTATGATTTATAGTTATTTTTTCTCTCAGCTGGCTTCTAATAAAAAGAAATGATTTTTAAAATGTACATAAGGCATTACTGAAGGAAAAGGGGACAGCTTAGAATAAATGCCCACCAGGTTATGTCTCTAATTATACTATCACTTTATTGCATTACCCAACTACCTATACAAAATATCTCCCATCTCATGTAGTTTTGGTGCCCAGGCTACCCAGTTATCAAGAAAATTCTGGCTTAACCCCCCTCCCTCCCATAACATATGAGAAAGTGTTCATATGTTCTAAATAATTATTATACTCTTACAAGCATGACAAAAAATGGGAAATGATAATTATGTACTAGGTCTTCCATCATATAATTGTTTTCTTAGAAATCTTTTGCTTAGTTCTTACTAACTAAAATGACTATTCAAAACAGACCAGTTCCCTTTTTTTCAGATTTAAAGGACCACATGGTTATTTTGTGCAATTGTTTGAAATACGCCAAAATCAAATAGAAGAAACAGGATTCATTATTACCACCTTTGTATTGAAAGAAAAGATTTAACCATACATGCATAAGAACATTTTAAAAGAGTTCTCCAAGAACATATTTGTGGTTCAAGTGTTGCGTATTGGCCCTATTTCAAGCAACATTTGGATAATAATTTGGATTCCCAGATATTGCCTCCCTTTTCATATACTAAGTACAGTGGCTAGGGCTAGCAGATCTGGGTTGCAAAAATGAGGATGGCTAATTGACGGTAGAATAATTTATCTGTTGCTATCTGAATCCTGGTTTATCATCATTACCTACCATAACTGTGTAATACATTGGAAATCTCCACCCTCACCTATAGTTTCTTTCTCTTTTATTGTCTATTGCTATTATGGGGTACAAAATGATGGTTTTATTGACTAGGTTCTACATTATTCCATTCCCCTTCCTCTCAATACTGTAGTACCTTTGTATTCAGCACAGGCTTTTGTGTTCATTCTGTTATAACCCAGCAAGAGATATTTCTGAGCCATGGTGGTGCAATGGTTAGAATACAGTACTGCAGGCTATCTCTGCTATCAGCTGCCTGCAATTTGGCAGTTCGAATCTCATTAGACTCAAGGTTGACTTAGCCTTCTGAGGTCGGTAAAATGAAGACCCAGTGTTCTGGCCCGCACCCTTTTCCGACAAATCAAACACAATCCAAAAAGAACAAAAACCTTGTAATACTTTTACAAAATCATTAGCTGTAATAAGTACAAGCCTTGCCAAAAGATAACAGACAAGAAATAATTTGCAAGACAAAAATGTTCAAATACATACTGGATACTGGAATGTCCACGAGGCTGTGGTTTCAAAACGTCTTTGCCTTCTGCAAAGGTCAGTTTCACAGCTGACTTTTATCTTCTTGAAGGAGGAGCCATTACCTTGCAGCCTTACTCCCGAGTCGCCCGTGCTGTTGTAACTGCTCTTTCCTGTGAGTAATCCTGCACGCATGCACACTTGGCACAGGCTCCTTGGGAACCTCGTCATCACTGTTGCCAGCCCCCACAATCTCTGAAGGCAGCAGTCTACTCCCTAATGGTTCTGGCCCCTCATCTGAATCCTCGCTCTCCTCAGCCGTCTGCACCTGCTGCCTGCTAACCACAACACCCAGAATGTTGGGGGCAATATGCTGATTCTGTAAACTGCTTAAGAGAGGGTAAAACACTATGAAGCAGTATATAAGTCTAAGTGCTATTGCTATTCTAAGAGGAGCATCTCATTCTGCTCAAGTCTTATCTGAGTGGAAACCCAAGTCTTCATTTTTTGTTTGCTATTTTTTACTTTATAACCAAACTCTGCTATCTATGTAAAAGAAGAGTACACTTTATTATTAGAGGGAGGGTATGAGTGGCTGAGTTTGTGTAATACATTTGATATCAAAGTAGAAATCACATTTTAGTCTTGTGTATGATGCAGGCCATTTATGCAATGTCTGATGCATAGTTGACTCAATCGAATTGTGTAAACACAGACATTCTACGTACAGAGGTGGTATTACTCATTCTCAAAATCTAACACACTCCCCATTTTAGTATTAATACAGGTTTCAATTTACAACCATTTACTTGTTAATTACAACTGGTCATCACATTTATAACTTTGCGGTCACGATAAAAATTCAGGCACCTGACATCCAGCATGTATAGTCCTCGACTACAATTGAACCCAAAATTTCTGTTATTGAGTTTGCTCCACTTTATGACTTTTCTTCCCACAGTTAAGTGAATCACTGCAGTGGATAAGTAAATCTTGTTTCCCCATTGACTTTGCTCATTCAGGTTATAAAAAGTGATCGATCACATGACCTTGGGACATAGGAGCGGTCATAAGAATGAACCAGTTGCCAAGAATTTTGATCACATGAACATGAGGATGCTGCAAAGGTCATGTGAAAAATGGTTAAGTCACTTTTTTCAGTGTTGTCGTAACTTTGAACTATCACTAAATGAACTGTTGTAAGTCAAATGTATTTAAAATAGTTGCAGTGTCCTGGGGTCACATTATTGCCTTTTCCCAACCATCCCTGAGCTTTTATGACAATGCCAATGGGGAAAGACAAATTTACATGATTCACTTAGCAACCAGTGGCTTGCTTAAAACCTTAGCAAAAAAAAGGGAGGTCATTAAACCAGACGCAGTTCACTTAAACTGTGAGCAGTGGAAGGTCCCAGGTGTTGTTGTAAGTCAAGGACTAATTATAAGCATGGAGTTAGGCTGTTGAATTAGAACTGAAAACCCTGGTTTAAAATGGCACTGCTTCAATAAATACATATTCATGATTGGGCCAGTCATAGTTTCTCTCAATCCACTTCACAGGGTTATTGTGGAAGGGAAACCAGGAGGAGGAAAGTGTATTGGATATGTTCATTGCCTTGCGTTACCTGTAAAACACTAAAGGTGGAATAGAAATAATTAACTAAATTGAAGAGGCCAGTTTAATCTAGTGATTACGGCACCAGAAAAGTGAGTTCCAGTCCCACTTTAGGAATAAAAGCCAAATGGGTGACTTTGGGCCAGACATTCTCTCAGCTCAACCTTCCTCACAGGGATGTTGGAGAAAGAATATTGAACAGGTTCATTTTCTTATTTGTAAATATAAGAATAAAGGCAGGATAACATATACAATTGCTAATAGGACTCCAGTTACTCAGGGTTGACGACCTGATGCTATTTGCATTTATGAACAAATTCCTCCTATTTGTAGATTAGTGTTTCAGTGTTACATGGTTATCCTTTATTGAAATTGTTTTGCTCATCCTTCTTTTTCTAAAATAAAGGCAAAATAAAAGTAAAATTACAGTAAAGTAAAAGAAAAGGAAGTTTATGTGGTTGATAGGGGTAAAAATAGTTTGATGGTACATAATCAAAATTAAAGTATATTCATTAAAACAATTCTATATTTACATTAATCAAATGCAGGGCCTACTGATTTTATCCTTGGAAAACGTGTAAAAGATTAATGCCTCAGAGATCTATAAAAGTCATGGGTTTTTTTGCATAAGCTATCTTAGCGTTCAGCATATGAAAAAAGACTAGAGAACAGCCTTTCATGTAAGGCTGATAAGAAAAGTCAAATCAATTACAGATTAATCTTGTCTACAGTTAATCTTACATAAAGTTTTGCCTTATTCTAATTGTTCACAGTTCAGTATCTCCATACAGAATTAGAGGTTAAGTGGATTTAAATTCCACCTCAGTCTTTTCAGATACCAGTTGCCCAGTATAACTTTATTTATTCTGCAATTTCACAGGATTGTTGCAAGGCCGATCTGCATAATGCAACCTATTTGAACCAGTTTTAGCACTGGCGTTCAGTCTTCTTAACACGTAAGAATGCCCAAAAGCCGTCTCTAGCAGATTTCCTATCCATTGTTAAGGATGCCATTAGGTAAGTTTACCATCATTTCTTCCAGCCTCTACATAAAACAATCCCACGGACACCACGGGGAGCAAATGCTGGCGACAAGCCAGATGTGTACGTGGGGGAAAAGCCCCACGCATGACTAGACACCCCGACCCCCGTATCTCCCCAGCCTAAGTCTTTCCTCGGGCTTTTTTTATTTTTGTTTTGCTGAAACGCTCCCACTTTCCGGGCCCTCCTTATCCCTTTTCCACGTCTCCCTTCTCCACGTGGTGCAGCAAACTAGATGGTGAAGCAACCCTAGCAGCGTCCTGACCCAGGGTCGGTTCCCCCCCCCCCCGCCGCTTCTAAACTTCCTCCTCCCGCAAAATGCCTCTCTTGAGTGCTGCAATCCCCACGGCAAACTTCGGCCCTCTTGGCGCCAGCCCCTTCCCATCCCACGGGACTGAGCCACCACCACGCGCGCCCAAGAAGGATGGGCCAATATCTTCAGCGCCGCGGGGCTCGTTCCGTTTCCCGCCTTCTGACCACGGCTGGGGCGCGGGGAGGAGCCCGGCTGGGCAGGGAGGGCGCGAGGATAAGAGGAGAAGACAGACTGGCCAAGCTTAAAGCCGGCTTCTCCTTGGTGGGAAGTCCGCGCCCAGGAGCCTCCCTGAGAGCCTCCCTTCGCCCTAACGACAGGTTACCCTCTCCAATGGCGCAGGGCTTCCTGGGTGCCCCTAAAGCAAGGGGGGGGGGGAGTGGAAGACCCCCAATCTGAAAAGAGGGCTATGCTGAGATCGGGTGGGGGGGGGCACCCTTTCCACCCCCATCCCCCGTTGCAGGGTGACTCTTTCCGGAGGTTCAGCCCTTCCCTTTATAAAACAAAGGACGGGGATGCAGCAGCCTAGCAATTCGTGGGGAGGGGGGGAGTGATAATCCCCCTACTCAGGAGTGAGTGAAACTGCCGAAGAGGAACGGCTCCACGAAAGATGCAAGCCCGCGTGGGGAATAAGTCCTGTGCATTGTAGCGGGGCTTCCTCCTTAAGAGTCCGAGGAGAAGGAATTTCCAAGGCGGCTTAAAAGGCCGTGAATACCATGCCAAGATAAACATGACATGTATATAATTCACTTATAAATATATAAATTATTATAATTAACTAATAGAAGTTTACATGTTATATGTATGGTGTGCGTGTATAAAAAATAGGTCCCCGCCCCAAGGCGTTTACAGAGTCTGCGTTTTATATGTTCCTGTGTATTCGCAGATTACTTTGATAAACCACCTTGAGCAATTGCTTCACAGACCGTTTATACCTACAGGATCTGTCCATTTATGTAAAACAAATGCAAGAAACACAGCCCCCCCCAATAAAGGGGGGGCAGGGATGTGTACAAACATAGCTAAATGTTGCTTTCTAATTTTGCCAAGGATGCTGCCCAGCTGGATTATAATCATGGTGTGGTAGAGCAGCTCAGATTCTCTGCATTGTCTTCCTTTTTCCCTTTCCTGCTAAGCCCCTTTTCCTCACACCCCCATGGCATCTGGAGAATGAAACCAAAAGGATCAGGTGTGTATCCCGTTTGTGTGTGTGTGTGTGTCTGTCTTTGCTTGTCTCACGAACCAGCCTCAAAAACTCCCAATAGCCGCCTCCCTCTTTCCCTCCCTCCTTCTGAATCCCTCCTTCCTCTCTTCTTTCTCATTCAAACGCAGCAACTCCTGTTGTGTCAGTTTTATCTTCCACTACTACCAGCCACTACCACAGCCACTTGGCAGCGGAGAATCATAAAGGTAAAGGCATTTAATATTCTAAAATAGCTACCCTTTAAAAAGCTCTCCTTATGACCCTGCATTTCCTCTTCTTTTTTTCCACCTTCTTGCAAAGCGAGGCAGGGAAGGGAGGTAGAAAGATAGATGGGGAAGACAAACATTTAGCTCCTCTGCTTCCTCTAAACTTCTTAGTGTTTCGTGATTTTTTTTTTTAAAAAAAACCGATTTTGCCTCGCTTACTTCTGCCTCTCAATTCTCTCTCTCCCTTCCCTGCCTTCTCCCAGTCGATGTTGGTGAAACTTCTATTACATTTCTATATAGGTATTTTGTTTTCAATATTCAATATGTTTAATCTCGAATGGGGGAGGGGAGGGAAGAAGGGAAAGGGAGGACCTCTTTGTGATTCAGAGATGTTCCTGGAAGCAAGATTTGTAATGTGTTTGGCACAGATGGGGGGGTCGGGGGGGGCAGATTTGCTAATGAGAAGTTTATTGATCCATTTTGTCAGTTTCGTTTTCAGAGTTTCCTGGGCGGAATTGAATCTGCTCCCGTGGTGTGTTTTTTATTGACGATTATAGAGATCATTGTAAAAAATAACACCTTCCTCTTCTCCCTGCACTTTTAAAAATAAACTAGTTGGCTCCTTTAACAATACCTCCGCTGGGAGAGGAGGAAAATAACAATTCACAAAGCTTGACGAGTGATTTCACTTCCATATGTTGATACCTTTCTTTACAGGGAGGGTTGCATTAATTTCTTAATTGATTGCGTCTTCACTTGGGGTGCGCTTGCTTTTTGTTTATTTGACTTGCAGAAATTGGTCGCCAAAAGCAGCCTTTCGATATGCAATCCCATAAGTCCCTGCTCCCTATTCTCCCCCCCCCCATGTGAATCCCCTTGTGAGTATAGAATCTGGATTGAAGTTTAAGAGTTTTTGAAGTAAGAGCTATAGGAAAATTGTCGGTCTAACTTGTTTCCATCTAAATTTGCAGATAATTTGGGTTTTTTCTTTGGTAGAAGCTCTGTTGTCAAAGGAGGAGGGGGAGGAAATTGGTTTCCTATCCCTTTTTAAAAATGCCCTTTCTGAATTGACCTTGGAACCTTTACAATTTACAGCATTTCCAATAGGGAAGGTGTTATTTGAGAAGGAGGAATATAGTACAGAGTGAAAAGCAAAAAAATAGGAACTTAAGCCTGTAGACAGGCTTCTTTTTACAGAAGAATGTGAAAAGGGAAGTTTCTATAATGTGAAGGAGCAGAAGGAAATAACACACTTTCGAAAATGTGAAGGGGGGTGGTGGGAGGACTCATATCATTCTTCACAGTATTAGGCCTTGAAAAGCTGACTTGATACAATCAGGGAGGCTACGAAATAAAAGGCCTTCCAGCCAACTAACTTATCAAGCATTTAACTTGCTGACCACTGTTTACATTCTGTTGGCAGGTGAGAGCTTGATTTTGGTATCTGTAAAGGTACCTTGAGCATCCTGCTTACAAGAGCTTGAAAATATTTTTTGCCTAAATTCTGGGGTCTTCTTGTCGCTTGGATGTTTCAAAACCCATTTTAAAGAAGGGAGGATTGCTCATAATTAGGCAAGAAGAAATGGGCAAGAAGAAATGGCTCAGATAAGTAGGTTAAACTGCTTTCTTTGAAGGTGGGGGAGGGAAAGTGGGTGGAGTTTGATTTCCCTCTTCTATTTTTATGTGAATTGATGAGTCAGTATTTAAGATCTGCAGTTGGAATGCCAGCTTGTAATAGGTCATCTGTAACTTCTTAAATGTGAACTTCATTCAACTCCAGATAATTCAATATGGCTCCTATTAATTACTAATAATACTTAGCTGCTTGTGAATGGGAAGTGAGAATTATTCTGGTTTTCTTGAAATTGGATTGGGCTCCTGAAGCTTTATTTCAAGTTATGTTATTGCATTACAAAAACTGCTGTTAAGGATCTATTCCTATAGCCTTTTGATTGAGCTGACTATTTAGTGTCTATGCCAAATCTGAGAGTTGTTTTCAGTTTCATTGTCTGTACATGCATGTATTTATACAAGAGGGTTTTGTGTATGTGTGTTTTGATGGGAGATGGAGGAAGAAAAATACTGTTGTTGGCTTGTATAGAATAATTAATGTCTCCATATTGCTATTTAAGAACAGTTTTTTTTTGTATGAGGTTGATTCAATCATGTCTTCATCTCTTTGGAACTGGTTGAATGACTTGACATGAGATTAGGTGCAACAAAAGAGAAGGCCGAGGGAACAACAGCTGCCTTCCAGTTCTGAGGCACTATTGCGCTTAGCAGGAAGGCATTTTATCTTTTAGTGTTGTGTTGTCAGGTTTAAATGTTAAATATTTATATTCCTGTGAAAGGTTGTTTGACTCTACTTATGTATTTTAAAAAGGCAAAACAAAACACTTGTATTTAGAGCCTTTTAAAAATTCGATGGCATGCATTTCATCATTTTATTTAAAAAAAAAACTCATGTTCAAATATCAAATCTTGCTAATTCTTTAAGTTTACTGCTATTTTATTTGAAAAGAGCCACCACTAGTTTGTACTTGCTTCTCCGCTGTATGGTAGGAACTTTTTAAGGTGTGGTTTTAATGGCAGCTGATGATTCTTGATTAGAAACAAATCTTATTTTGGGTATATGTTTCTTTGAAAATTCTCTTAGAGCTAAATAGCTATATAGAATAGTGCCTTTGAACAAAGATTCTTAATTTGACTTACTTTTTAAAAAAAACAAAACATGTCATTTTAAAGGAATTAAAGACATTAAATATCCCCACCTCCACCCCCTAAATTCAGTCTCTGGTATATATAATGTAAGAATTCCTTCAAAGGTTTGATGTAAACACTTTTGTAATAACCCATAAATGCTGGAGATTGTAATTTTTTGTGGATATATGCACGTCTTTTAAACAGTTAATTCTTTATGCTAATCCATGTTAAAGTGGATGAACTGTTATCTCTGGTGGGGGTCTATTTTAATTAAATATTATTTACAAAGTTGTGATCTAAAAGGTGAAATTTCAAAGAAAGGCTAGTATTCATGGGGATTTTAAGGAAATGGCTACTAGCTTCTTTAATGGAAATTGCATTAGATTCCAGATGGAGAGCTATGGATGGGTTGAAATATCTCCTTTGTTTTGGTGACGAATGGAAAGAGATGGGGGTGGGGATATATGGGCTTGAAAAAGGAGGTATACTTCATTACTTCTCTTACACTGGTTTGTTTCATCTTGGGTTCTTTATCAAACTTTTCCAAACCATTTTATGCATTACTGTAGAATGGCATTGTTTCAGGATTAATCTCTTTCTTACAAGTATAAGATCAAAGTGAGAAGCATACTTTATTTCTTTATCCCACAGTAATAATGTTACTTGAAAGTAAGTGCTTTGTCTGTTGGTGTGGCATACTCTCAAATAGTATGTTCAGGAATCATGAAAAGTCAAGTTATTAATGTCCTGCCCAAGGGGAAGGGGGGAGGAATAGAAAAGAGGATTGCAGACCTTATTTGGCTTTCAATATTATGATAACTATGTAAAACAGTCAGTGTCCAGCTCTATTAGTTGAGGAAGTAATAACATGACTTTATTTTTAAAAAATCTGGAAGAAAAGAACTTGCTTTTATATACTTATAATATAGAAAAATATAATGCATGCCACAAAATCAAAACCCATATTGCTAATTCTTGTAGGAGGGAATGACTTCTCCCTCCTTCCCTCCCGTTCTAATCTAGAGTTGAAAATGACGAGTTTTGCTATCTTTAGGTAAGTTTGAAAAAGAAGCTTGACCTTTGAATTTAGTTGCTTCCACAGAGATTCAGGAAGATTAAATAACTGTAGCTGATGACCAGTTATTTATCTCATGTCATCCTTTGCAGTTTGAGCACAGTTTTTCCCACAGCAGGGTTGTCATTATGGGCTTCAGACCTTCCTTTATTCTCTTTTTGCCTGATTAGAACATCAGGAGTCCAATACAGTTGGTCCTTCTTGTCTTTTGCTTCACATAATTACATTTGCTACGCCTTTGGCACCAAAGATAATTATTCATAATGAATACTTTTTAGCATTTTTAATGACACTTGAATCTTGTGCAAGCCTCCAGCAATTGAGAATCAAGAATAAAATAATATTTGGTGTGTGTGTGTGTGTGTGTGTGTGTGTGGATGATGTTTCAGAGATTTATGAATGCTGATTTGAATTGGGAAAGTAAAGCATGTCATTATTGCTTTATTTTTGTTACTATGTACTTAATAGAAGTTTTGGATTGTAAAAATAGGATGTGCAGTCTGTAGAACTATATGTAAAAGTAGTATAAGTATTGTAAATTGAGGTTTTCTTGTTCAAAGTTAGTGAGCTAGCAACACTTCTATTTTTATCTTCTTTCTAATATAAGGCCACATGTGGTTGTCCTCCAAGTTAGTATTACAGTTGATAAGCAGTTAGAGAATTCTTGCTTTATGCTTTGTTTTCGGTAAAGTTAAAGGATCTCATTTTGTCCAACAATTAAGATTTCCAAGAACAGAAACTTTTTGTTGTTTAGCTGGTGAAGGGTTCACATCAACCATATTAATAGTTTTCAGTTAGCATCATTAGATGAAGCCAAGAACATTCTTGTTTGGGTTGAGGTAGATTGTAAGTGGAATTAATTATTTTCCACTATATAAATACACATGCTCATAGTGTTATTCAGCTCCTTAAGAAGCAATTACAGTGTATTAGATAACTCGTCTGCTCCTTCACTTTAACCCAGATAATTTTATAGCCTATTTGACTAGTTACAATATTTTAAAAATTGTCAATAGTCTAAGAAGCCAAATGTAAAAATAATTTAATTTGTAATCAAGGCCTGTTAATGCAGCACTATTCTATAGCAATTAACACAACTGAATATATTGAGGGTTTAGAATAATTGTCTTGAATTTATACATGAGATGAATAACCTATTTTTTGTTCAGGAGCACAAAAATGGAATTTTGTTCCAGAGATTATACTTACTTAATCTGGGAGAGGAGTTAGATAACAGCGAACAACTGCTTTATTGCTTCTCCCTAACTCTAGATATGTAGGACTCATCAACTGTTATGTTATGCTGAACTATTGACTTTCAAATGCAGATGAGTCCTTTTATGACTTTGCTTGTTTGTTGAATATGTTCTGTAGGTGTCATGAAGGAAACTAGAAAAGGTTTGGAACAGAACCAAAGTGGTTGCAATATATTTTCACGTGATCCTCAAATGCAGCCTTAATCTCACTTAAGGATTATGGAGATGAAGTCCATACCTTGGAGAACACTATTTGGAAAGAACTGTTTAAATATATTTGGACATACAGCAGCTATAAAAGTGAAGGAAAACAGGGGAAATTGCCTTTTAAACTTGTTATCAAGGATAATTGAAAATATTGTGTTCTTGATTGTTTAATGAAGTATACTTTATATGCTACTTAAACCCAGATGACTGTAATTACATGGTCTAAAAGAAAATATTTGGTATTCAAAAGGGGCATATAAGTATTCTGCAAGATAGAGAAAGAAGAAAATTAAAATAGATTATTTGGTCAAAAATATGTACTATTGCTCTGTTGTATGCATATTTCTATGCATGAATTTTCAATTCACTTATTGTAGAAATTCCTACCAGCTTTTCAGATAATTTTTCACTTGAGTAGAGGATCCTGGATGTGCTATGCTCCATATGATTAGGTGTGGTTTTTGGCTTGACCAGTTTTTAAGTAAATCTTTGAGTAGATTTTTTTTTTAAATAAAAGATTTACTAAGTTTAAAAATATCAGCTAATATATTCAAGCAACTTTGAAAACACATAAAACAGGTGATGCATTTCCTGAATTTGATACCCTATATATTCCAGCAACAAATTCCCTTTATGGCTTTTAGTAAAACTATTCTGTTGTCTGCCAGACCAAGTTTAAAACGGAGAGAGAACTGCATGATATATTTAAATGGATTAAT
>JANHFN010003538.1:201480-222026 GCA_032468175.1 Toxicocalamus goodenoughensis
CTATCTATCTATCTATCTATCTATCTATCTATCTATCTATCATCCATCCATCCATCCATCCATCCATCCATCTATCTTTTACCTAAGATAAGATCCTAGCAAATAACTCATTATTGGCTAAATAGTTGTAGAATTCATATAGGATATCCTGTTGCAGTATTATGCACACTTTAGAAAGAGATTGAAATTGCCAGCTTCTGGATATCCTAAAATCTTCAGGATACTAAGATAATGCTTAGCATAATTTACAAAAAGAAAATTGACTTGAGTATTTTAATACAAATCCTTTTTAAGTACTGAAATTTTTTTAGTTGCAATCCAAATGGATTATCATTAAATTAAATTATACATTAAGTTGCTTTACCCTTCAAGTTTCAGAAGAACTTGAACACAATTTTTTTGTTTAAAGTCAGAATACAGGTGGGCATATGACTCAGCATTCGAAATTGGAATCTGTCTTCATCCTGTTGCTTATTTTCCTCCTTCCATTTTGTATATCAGTATTGCCAAGTGATAAACGTGAAACAAATTTAAATGGATATTCTTCTAATCAGGCTATTAAAATCTTCTATCTTTGAATTGAAATA
The DNA here is from genome assembly GCA_032468175.1 of Toxicocalamus goodenoughensis. Lineage (NCBI taxonomy): Eukaryota > Metazoa > Chordata > Lepidosauria > Squamata > Elapidae > Toxicocalamus > Toxicocalamus goodenoughensis. Next base: position 202,068 of record JANHFN010003538.1, read on the forward strand.
GATTAACAGTGCGCCTTTTATGTCTTCACGGACAGCACCTTTTATGCTATCCTGTTCTGTGGCAAACATTGGAAAGCTAATCTACATATCCCCAAAAAGGAAAATATAAAAAAAATGGCAGAAAGGAAGTTGTTTCTGCCTCAGGACAGGATCACTGGGTAAATTCTGGAATTTCCATCTTGAAGAACTGCCAATGCTTATGTCCTTCCAACTTTGGGATACATTTTATTGTAATGTTTGTTGGGGCCATAAAAATATTCCAACTATTCAGTGGCAGGTATTTGTAAGAGACTGATGTATATGAAAGATGTAGAAAGGAAAAGCAATAATATTCAGGAATAGCTCAGATTTAGTGGGATTTAAGCATTCTCTTCCCAGTTGCAGGTCCCTGAACACTTACTTCAAGCTAGTTTTGCAACAGTCATCCATTACAAAAATACTCCACCATGCAATGTTCTATAAGAAATATTTCTTCCTCTCTCCCCAAACTCTGAATATGACAAATCCTTACCTTACTTCAGATCTTAGTAGAATATTAAAAATATGATCAGGCAAGGCCAGTTCATAGTACTGTTTCGGTTGAATTAATTTAAATGGAGGTAATATTTCTGGTGGAAGAAATTAATTTATTTGTCGTTCTGGCATTTAGGCAAATATACATTTAATATTGGAAGACATTATGCATGTGATTGTATTCATATGTATGAGTCATGTATTCAGTATGTGACTCATTTGTGACACCTCTACAAAATTAGTGTATTTGTGTTATAAACTTTCATGAACTTGAGCACACATTGTCTGAGGCATCCGTTGGCAGAGACAAGATTATATCCTTTGAGGGTAGGGAAGGGAGGATATTGTAAACCATGGGACCAAAAATGTATATATATCATAGATTCCAAGAACAACAATACAGTTATAACACTTAAATATATCTAATTTGAGAACAAAAGGTGACCAATTCATAGTTAAGCCTGAATGGAAATTTTCTGATTATTCAAAGAAAACTCCTGTTTAAAAATAGTTTTTGGAAAAATTTATCAACTGTAATTTGAACTTGATTGAAACCAAGAGGACTGGTTCCTTATTAGAAGAATCAAATTGGTAAAAGTACAAGGACAGAGTTAATCAAGAATGACAGTTGTTTCACATCCGTTTGAGAACTTGGTACAGATATTATAGACTTTTATACTCATTTTTGACACTGGCTCTAAAACATGGTTTCTAGAATAACGTGAAAGAAAATAAAGATGAATTCTTGAACGTTTAGATATTTCCTTTCTTGGTATTTAAAAATTGCCAATAGAGGAGTAAATTGAGTGAATATTGATTACTGTGATTGAATTTTAGGCTAATACAGTCTGTTTAATAATATCACTACTATTCTGAAACTTATGAGTGGAAATGTCCATGCAATCTCAAAATATTATGTGCAAAAGAAAAAATCTGACCAGCTTCTCTAGGTTTAGATCTAGATTTTTCTATTCTGCATGGCTTTTATCCTTTTCTTAGACAGCTGAGATATGTACATTCAGACTAAATATGAAAGTTTTCTCAGTAGTATGTGGCTCATGTTGATTTTAAATATTGTGCTTATAATGATAAATTTATATTGTAGCTTAGTGGTAAGATTAGTTTTTCTGCAAATCGTTCTGAAGCTAGAATGAGCTATGCAACTTTTGCGAAAGTAAGTTATAAATGAAGACTTAAAATTATCTCATTGAAATTCTATTTATCCAATATTTTTGACTGATTAAATGTTAACCTTTTAAAAGATATTGGCATATTGACAGTACCATTATGAATTTATGGAAATTGAGTATATTCAAAATAAGCACTACAGAAAGAGTAGATTACAACTAAAAAGCAAACAGCAATTCACCTAACTAGAGCCACTTTTACACTTCCTTCAGAAAGTGGGAGAAAATAAAGTCTATTACAATTATTTTAACTTTATTTTGTATTCATATATATTTAATATTTGTATTATATAGACATGAACATATATGCTGTCTGACATTAGATTTTGACAACAATATATACCTTATAAAAGGAAATAATTGTTTCTTTAGTAACAGCTACATAAGAAACAAATTGTTCTAAATGTTACTAAAATTATTCAAAATAAAAATGCAACTAAAGACAGCTTGAAAGTTACCATGTTCTTTAAATATTTTTTTTTGCAAATATTTTTAGGTATTGTTACTCATATACAGAAATCTAATGGGAGTAAAATTCCAAGTATACCTTTTTAGGAGGTGCCTAATTTGATAGAATTTCAATTTTGAATATGGACAGAAAATCTGGTATGGTTTCTTAGTGGCATGGTACCAGCTTTTGTAATGAACTGAAGGAAAATATTGGCTTGTTTTATGTTTAAATGATAAACTGGGTGTTTTAAACATGGTTTGCTAACAGGTCATAGTGGCTTAGTCACATACCATAAACTGTAATGGGTGGGACACTAGGATATAAACAAGGAACCACATTATAACAATACGTTTAGGTTACATTTTTATAAATAATACCTAGTTGCTGTTAGAACTGTGTTTTAGTAACTAAACTCTGCAGTACAGCAAATCTATGTTATCTGTACAGTATATACATGGACATCAATATCAATGTTGTATGTACTACTGTTTTTTTAATAGAAAAATGGAAGCTTAAAAGGTTCACATTCCTGTGATATCACTGGTTGTTTTTTCTGGAGAAAAGACGGAGTTAGATGTAAAATAGGTGTTTTATAAGCTGAACAAATCATACTATTGAGAATTGGCATATTTGCAAATGTTCTGTAGTACATTCTGGGATCAAAATATAAGTGTAATGGTACTTCATTGTGAGCTGATGATTAGCCATTAATGAGGTGTAGATGCTGTTCACACTTTTGGTTCTTCAAAAGGCCACATTGATTGCAGAAACGGTGTATGGCTGCTGTGTAAAACTCCACTCTTACTTCTAAGCCTCCTTTCTAGAAGAGACAAGGTGTTATTTTTGAGGAATTATTTTCTAACATGAGTAGTGTTGGTTGTTGGTATGGTGAAAAGCAAGGGAAAGCTGCTAATAAATGTTAGGACAAAAGGAAGAAAAAAATTCTTTGAACAAAGAAGTTAGTTTCTATGAGAATGCTGGTATCTCTTCATCTTTACAGGAAGGTTGGATATCTAGTCAAGCCCTTTAGAATGACTCTGAATTAGTATCCAGAATGAGTTCTGGAGATTTTTCAGCATTGCTTAAAAAGGTATGAAGAGCAAAGCAGGCCTTGCTAAGTCAGTTGCCTGTCTGCCCCATAGATATTGCTGAATATGCACATCAGTCACAACTAGCATGATCATAGCTGAGGAATCCTGGGAATTGTAGTTCAGCAATAACTAGAGTGCCATCGGTTCGCCATCTCCCATTTCATATTGTTTGCAGCCTAAAGCAAATATTTCAAGTCTCAAGTTTCATTTGGGAAGTTTGAGATATTGCAGTGCCAGGTCAAATCTTAGAAAGGGATATAAGGTCAAAATTAAGCAATGGAAATGCAGTTTGTTCTGTATAGAAGGCTGTAACATTCCTTTTAAAACAATGTGGACACCTAGCAGCTCTGAAAGGAGATTACATTATATGAAATTGTGAAGTAGGTAGCTTTCCAATGTTTTTGTGGTTGAAATTTCCAGGCTCTTCCATTTTTCAAAATGTGTAAAGTAGCTTTTTGTATCAAAACAATTCTCATTTATAGAACTGAAGAATAAATCTAATTATTTTCAATCTTCAATATCCAACAGGATTCAGTTTCACAAAACTGAATTTTATAAGGCATTCTGTTTACACACACACACACACACACACACACACACACACACACACACACACACACACACACACACACACACACACACACACACCATTTCTTCTTCTTCCAAAATTTTACCAAATAGATAGCAGATGAAAATATATAATAGAAATGCAAGAACAGTTTTGAGGGCCTGATGTGAATAGCTTCTAGGATGACCTCTGAGTATATAATTATATTGTAGCATAAAACATCCTTCTTTGTAGGGAAGTAAGAGTAATAAATCTCTATTTCAAAAGATTCAATGTTGTATTTGCAAATATCAGGAATTGAGATTAACTTGAAAGGAACTTGACTTTAGGCTAGATTAGGAAACTGAAAAGAAATGGCAAAATCTTGCTGTACTTTGGCCTGCCGTTTACCTAAACTTTGGAACACAAAAAACAGAAATTACTATTGCCTTCCTTGTTAGACTGATATTTTTCAATAGTATCTTATAAAATACCTTTTATCATAGCTGATTATTTTATTTGAAGTTATGCAGGATAAACATAAAAGTCCCAAAACAACCCAAATTGGTAATATATAAAGCAGAGAGAACAGTTATTTAATGAAAACTACATAAAGGAGAATCTTCAGCATATGTAAGTTTGTAAATAATGTTAAAAAAAACCAACGGCTCACAAATTTGTTTTTGGTTGTTCACCAATAAACAAAAACAAAAATAATTAAACTTAAGTTTTTATCCCAGCTCCATATTTATGTGATGTCCCACTTGTCTATTGAAATGCAGTCCACAGCCCCACAATTTAAAAGGATTAGTATAATTTTGGGTTTCAGAAACATTGGCTTTCTCAGCCTGGCCTCTTCTTATTTGGATGAATTGCTCCATATTCTCCAATGCTTAGTAAGCATTTTACCTAAAAATAGAATGTATATCTAAAATCTAAACTGATAGGTTTGTATAGCATATGACTTTTTTTGGAAGCATCTAGAATTGTGATCCCCAGCTTCCCAAAACTCAGCAGCAGTGAGTCAACTTTAAAATATTAAAAAGAGAAGTAGATAGACGGCTATACACAAATTTAGTGTCATTCAGGATGAAGCCCTATCCTTTACCCTCAAAATGGGGGGTAGAAAGTAGAATTGTATGATTTGGGGGAGGCAGGAGTGGTTGTATCAAGTTCTAACAATTCTTCAATGACAAATGGTCAATATGATGAGGAAGGAAAATAACTATTAATCAGGATTAAGCAATCCATTCCCCTGCATTTTTTTTTCAGTATCACTTCCACAATTGCCTGTCATTATCTCTCTTGGTGGAGGCTGATAGGGGTTGAAGTCCAAAACTTTTTCAGAGGATTAGATTGCCTATCTCTGTGATTAAGGCTGATGCTTACCAAAATGCATGAACACAGCAGGAACTGAATACTGAAGAATTACTGATATAAGCGCTATTTTGAAAAACAAGAAGAGACTCTTTAAGTCTGAGTAAAATAAAATGTTATGTTTGAAATGTTATTTAACATAGAATGAATATTATTTTCTTTGTTATCAGAATAGTTACACAGGTTTTTTTTAAAAAAGAGCACATAATATGATAATTTTAAAGCCATGCCATTAAAAAAAAATCATAGCTGAACAATTTCACATTGTCTAAAAGTCTAGCTTAGAAAAAAAAGGTTTTCACCATTGGTTTCCCTGCTATCTGTTGCCGATGTCCTTTACAAGTTTCATATTGGAATTAAATTCCCCCAGTAAGTTTGTCATTTTAAGGAGATACACGTGGATATCTGCCATAGTTCTGAAAAGCATTGAACATATAATTCAGCTTCTTGAAAATCTCAGCTTTTTTTTTAAAAAAAAAGCCTGCCAAAATTATTATGATGGTGTATTTTTTAAAAGACATGTAATTTGCTTGTCCTTTTGGAAGAGAGATTGATGGCGTCTGCTAGAGAGACCACGGTGTCTTTATTTCGCTGAGTACTAAAATATATTACACATATTTTTAAAATTTGAATTCATGCAGATCATAGAATATAAATGTTGTAAATACAAAGTTCACTCCTGAAAGTGCAAAAATAAATTGAATTACAGCATAGTCTCAGTTGTCGATAGTCTGTGATAAAGCTTGCTTTCAGAAGTTAAGGGTGCTTGATCACTTGAGATTTTAAAGAAGAGACTGGGCAGTCATTTGTCTGAAATGGTGTAGGATTTCCTGCTGAGCAGGAAGGTCCCTTCCAGCTCTATTCTGATTTGATATACTGAAGTTTTACCTCTACATAAAAAGTTTAGCTCCTGCCTCTAAAGGATTTGTGAGAAATGTGTGAGAAAGGCATTAAGGCTACTTAATTTTTGGACTTTACACATACACCCTTTTAATATAATTGTCATCGCCCATTGTAAAAATGTTTGAGATATTATTTTGAAAGCAGTGATTTGATTTTAAGATGCTTAACTTTACATTGATTTGAAGAGGAAAAAAAACCCCCCACACAACACATATGTCCAAAAATTCCTGAAATTGTCTTGCACTGCATTTGGGAAATCTGGGCAATTTATTTGTAAAGGGCCGTAGTGAAATTGTATATTAGAATGAAATTCACATTGAGTATTTTGGCTGCTAATTCAGTAGTAATTAGAAGCTTTGGATTTCAATCCACTCAAAATTTGTGGTGTGCTTATACATTTGGTAGGATTATCTTAGATTGCAGAGGAGTAACTTTAAACCATCACAATACCCATTGATCTGTCTGTCACAAAAAAATTAATTGCATAACACACACACACATAAAGAGAGAGAGACAGGAGAGACTAAAAACTTAGAAAATAGTAGACCTTAAAAGATAATAGATTTCTAATATTTAACAGACAATGCTGTTGATAATGGAGATTGTTTGTTCAAGAATTAGTCTAGTCTAATTATCAAAGGATCAGGTCTGTTTTATGTACTGTATTTACACAATTGCTTTACCATGATGTTATTGAATAAACCATAGTTGGTTAGTAGATTGTATTACACTGCTCTAATTGAATATAAATGTAAATGAATAAAATATTATGGCTTACTGCACTATATACTATATATCTCTAAGGATCAGGTGTAGAGAGACCAAACTTAAATCAGCTTTAAGGTTTACTGACCAATTTTGTATCAGTCTGTTAGCACAAACTTTCTCAATGTGTACTACTTTAAAGTAAAATGATGGCTTAGGGTGGGAATATTAAATAAATCTATTCTACTTTGAGGCCCTTGGAATAAAGGTGTCAGAATCACAAGGTTTGGAAATAATAAAGGGCAAAATAGTTATATCTGATGAGAATGATCTATGGAGTTTCTCAGTCATTCAGGTCATGGTTGTCCCAACAATGTTTTGTCAAGGGCAACTGGACTTTCTGGTTTTTATTTGAAGATGTTTCACTTCTCATCCAAAAGGCTTCTTCAGCTCTGGCTGGATGATGGGAAATGAAATAGGAGAACAAACCCATCAGGACAAGATTCAGCAGTCCATCTGCATTTAAAAGACAAAGGCCAGTCTTTTGAAGACAGCAAAGTCCACATTTTGGACCAAGAGTTTGGCTGCTTTGAAAGTGGGTCAAAATTGAAGGACCCCCTCTCAACAGAGGGGGGAGGGAAAAGACATCATCTATCTTCAGTCTCCAACACAGTCCTTTCAACAGTTTCAAAAAGGCTCCACATCCATTTGCAGTACTCAGGTGACCCTGATAACACAGATAAACTTTCAGGTGACTTTAATGACCCGCTAAAAGAATGCAAATGACTAACTGTCTACAAGGAGTATAAATCCTTCCATTCCCCACCATCGAGCCAGAGCTGAAGACCTTCTTGGATGAGAAGTGAAACGCCTTAAAAAACAACAACAGAAAGTTGCCTCTCGAAAAAGCACGAGAAAAAAACCAGTTACCTCTTGAAAAAGCACCTTTGAGACCTCTGATGAGAAGGAAATATCTGCAGAAGGTATTTGTACTATAGAAAAGGAGGGGAATAAATGTATTTGGGGATCTTCCAGATCTTACATTTCAGCTTCTAGAATTCCAAGCCAATATCAGGCTTGCTGAAATTGTTTGGAGTTGAAGTTTACCTATTGGGAAGATGCTAAGATCTGAGAAGGCAGACCAGCCTCGATCAAAATAATTGATAGCAGGAATTTTTGTTTTTCTGACACATGAGCTTGGTACTGGTAATTTACTTCAGTAAATTACTGTATCTTCTCAGGATGGACTTTTGAAACTAAATAGTTTCCTATTGGAAAATTGCCCAAATATTGCAACTCACTTGTTAAATCATCTTTTATTGCCCAAATATTGCAACTCACTTGTTAAATCATCTTTTATAATAGTACCTTGTAATTCGCAATGTTGCAAAAGAGGATTATGATTAGAAGCAAGTAATACATAATCAGTGTAATCTTTCTTTCTTCCAGAGATAATAAGATGACACACGTGGCATTCTGGCCCCCAATTTTTCTATAAAAGCTACTTCAAATTGTTTAGGACAGTGTTTCTTAGAGTGTGGGTCTAGGACCCCTGGGAATACCCCAAGACCCTCTCGGGGATCCTTGAAATCAAAATTATTTGCTAGACATTAAAGATATTTGCAAAAAATTAAGAGTGTCACTGTTTTCCTTAAAAAAAAATCTGATGAAAATACCAGTTTTTTTCCATGAAAATAATGAATTCAATGTTATTTTTACAGGATCCAATAAGTATTCTATAAGTGCACCCATTTTAATTTTAATTTTAATATGGTAAAAAACAAAACCCACACAAGCAGAAGTTCTCTATTTTTAAATGTGGGAAGGGGTCATCCATAACTTGTAAAAGTAGGAAGGTATCCTAAGACCAACAGATTTAAGAAACATGTGTATTGAATGGATGTCTTTAGGTCAATATCTCTTATCTACATCTCTATTGATTGTACCAAATAAACAGGTAAAATCAAATAGTATTTAATATGTTTCAGTTTCAATAATACTTTTCACTTGGTTGCTATTGTGAAATATGTGTGCAAATTAATACATTTATGTGAATATCTGCATCTGTCTTTATACTCCTATCTTGACTATGCCAAATGACATGTAGATTAAAATAAAAGGAAAGATGCATATAATACTTGTAATTGGATCAGATTTATTAACCTTTAGGAAAACATCTTTCCCAAAATAAATCTCTTCTTTACTTAGGTGTCTGGACAATAGGCACAAAAAAAGATGCAAAAGTAACTTTTGAAAATTTGAAGTTATATGTTGGTGATCTTAATTATACTAAATTATTACTTAGCATTATGCTAAATATTGTTACGCTAATTTAGAATATTTATGCATTGCGTATTGTTTAGCTCTTAACCATCCTTCCTCCAGTAAATTTGTGTTTCAGTAGTTGATCTATTTATTGAGAGACAATAAATATCAAATATTTTAGCTGTGCTTGTTTATCTTCCTCACAAGTTTCATATTGAAATTATTATTTTTAATGGACATCCATATTCATATTTAGTTGTTATATAAAACCAATTGTTTTAAACCTAAAGATTAGTTTTGAAGTATTCAAAGGCATAAACAAGCTTTCCAAATGGCTGGCACTTGGAGTGGCCCCATGATTTCAAAATAGCTGCATATTAGCTGTTAACTGAACAGCAGGTTCTGTCATGAGGAAATACTTTTTTTCTTTTCTTTTTAAAATAATGGTATTAGATTTATTTTAAACTTGCCATTTTATTTTATAAAGAAACATCTAAGCCCTTACAAAATGCTTTGGGACATAAGGGCTTGCAAGAAAACAACTTTCTTAAATGGTTTTGTAATAAGAATATTATTCCTTAAAAATGGGATTTCCTAGATTTTTTTAGGATAAATAAGGTGGACTTCTAGGATTCTGCAAGTGTAATGGCTGAATAATTGTCCTGTTTCTTTCACCGAGGCAGTTTCTTCTTTATGACTGAGTGCTGAAGATAATGTTCTACAGTAACTCCCTAAGGCAGTTTCCTTGCAGAGATTAGCAACTTCCTTTGATAATTGCATCATTTTAAAGATAAATATTTAGTAAAATCTGAATGTGTAGCTGGATTGCACATCTTTAAACTTAGATTACATTGGAACACTTGTTAAAAGTGCATTGGAAAACTGTTAATCACATATTGTATATTTGTGTCAAAAGAACACAGAAATTCCCTTCTGACTTCATTGCACTGTATAAAGCATTGTGTTGAAGAAGGAATACTTGGTATCATAAAAGTATATTAGTCCTTTTGTTTTCAAACTATTTTATTGATTCATTTTTATTCCTAAATTAACATTAATTTGTTTTCAAATTCTCTTCACATAGGTGGTGATGTTCTCGGTGATTCTGAGATACAACAATTTTCTTCAAGCTTAAGAAGAAGCTCTTAAGTATTAAACTCGGAGACGTGAACAGACCGGTTTTGCTAAAAGCAAGTTACATAAACTGCAGAACAACATAAGCAATTCCACCTCTTTCATAAAAGAAAGAGATAGTACATTTTTAATGAAATCATTTCTTTCTGGCAGAGGTTAGCTACATCTACAGATGAGCAAAATACCCAACAATCCTCTTTGGAAGGAGTCATCAGGACTCAAACATCTGCTGCCAATCAACTGGGGAAATTTATGAAGTGGCCCTTATTTCTTACCTAAAAACAACTTGACACTTCTTGTTAAAACCTCCAAAGGAAATATGCCAACTCAGCCTCTTTTGGTGTACATGGATGGACCAGAAAGTATAGCCAGTACTGTTGGTTCACGAATGGATAGTAATGATGCCACTATGCCTGTAAAAGGAGCCAACACAATTTCCTATAAGAACTTGCAAGACAAGTTCTTAATGCAAGGTGAGGGATGCCTATCATTAGACTGCATGTTTTGCGAACAAACTTTCAAGCATCCAGAAGATCTTGGTAAGCATGTCTTAACCCAACATAGGCCGACACTTTGTGAACCGGCAGTTTTGCGTGTGGAAGCGGAGTACGTAAGCCATCTTGATAAAGGACAAGGGAGAATTGATTTGCCACCCCTGGATGTAAATGAAAAGGACAGCCAAGACTTCAGCTGTGTGGTTTGCGGGCAAACATTTGATGAGGCTTTTGATGTTGAGGCCCACATGAGGAAGCACAAGGATTCTTTCACTTATTGGTGCAGTGTATGTGGAAGGAGATTTAAGGAACCCTGGTTCCTCAAAAATCACATGAGGACTCACACTGGAAAACCTGGCTCTCGCAGCAAGGCCCTGCCCGGATCCGAGAGTCCCGTAACGATTAATGAGGTGGTTCAGGACCAAGTGGCAGAAAGCATAACATCCCCTTATAAAATTTGCATGGTGTGTGGCTTTCTATTTCAGAATAAGGAAAGTTTAATTGAGCACAGCAAAGTGCATACCAAAGATTCTCTAGCCAGTAGCAATGGCTGTCCCTCGGAAGCGGGCGGTAAAGAAAATAGGGAAGAATTTCTGCAATTTTTAAACCTAAAGCCACTTGCACCTTCTAATAACAGCAAACAGAAAAAGCCCGTGAAATGGATTGCCGAGTTGGATCCGTTCAGTACCTATCAGGCATGGCAGCTGGCTACTAAAGGTAAAGTTGCTATTGGTCACGGACAAACGAAAGACGCAGGTCATGAGGGAAGCACGGACAATGATGATTCTTCTTCGGACAAAGAAGAACTTGGAGAGATTTGGAATGCGAGCAAAGCAAACCAGACTGAAAGTGGAGGAAAGACCAAGGGAAGCAGAGGTGGAAGTTACACAGGTATTGGTAACATGCCACGGGACAAATTTAATAAATACCCTTGCCGTGAAGTGCCTTCATTGCATATGGATTCTAAACTGTCCCAGAACAAAGACAAGCCTACCCATTGTTCAGAGTGTGGCAAAGCCTTTCGAACTTACCACCAACTCGTCCTTCACTCGAGAGTCCATAAGAAAGAGCGGAAGAATGATCTAGAAAGCGGGTGTGGGGAAGGGAAGCAGCTGAGAACATGCCTTCCTGACCTTGCAACCCTGGATGAGAATGGAGCCGAACGACTGGAGGGAGGATCTGAAGACGGCTCTGAGGATGGGATAATAGAGACTTCAGGTGAGACAATTTAAGAACTGTTCATGATAAAATTGTATTTTGTTCATTTAGGCATAAGAGGGTGTCCGTATTAAAGATAATGTGGAGGGATAATACGTTTCGCTAACTTGTTTTCCAAGGAATATTGTCACACCATCATCTTACACTAGTTTTAAGTCATGGCATAATTTGCATCTACACCAAATGGAAAGAGGCTTGCATAATCTTAAAACATATTGCATATTTCATATACATACGACACTGTTGTGTAGAGTTGTATAAAAAGGTAGTGTAATCGAGGATTAGACAGATGTATATTTTCATTCCTTTAATGCTAGACATTCTAGGGTTTTTTTCCCACCACAGCTGAGATACTGGTAAATCCTTTTGTTACGCAATACAGGTAATCCTCAACTTATGACCATAATTGAGCCGGAAATTTCTTTTGCTAATTGAGACATTTTTTAAAGTAAATTTTTGCTCCATTTTACAATCTTGCCACATTTGTTAAGTTGGTTAAATGAATCTGGCTTCCCCATTGAATGTTCTTGTCAGGAGGTTGCAAACAGTGATAACATGACCCCAGGACAGTGCAATCGTTTTAAATCCATGCCAGTTGTCCAGATTTTGATCACATAACCATGGAATGCTGCAGAGTGTGAAAAAATGGTCATAAGTTCCTTTTTCCAATGCCATTGTAACTTCAAATGGTCACTAAAATGAATGGATATAAGTCGAGAACTATCTGTACTCTGATTTGTACTTTGGAGAGATTGGCAGAAATTTTGAGATAGCCACATAGGTCCTATTTATAAAACAACCAGAATATTTATTGCCTCATTTTTAAACTCACTTCTACTATATAGTAACTACTGTTACAGCTTGAAACAAGCTCAAATGAGCATAATGCGGTGCTTGCTGCCCTCTAGTGATAAACCTTGAGCTCTGCATGCTAATTAATTTGTCTTATAAATTTGATGATTTGGTGGTTCTATATTGAGATTTGGGCAGCTCACAGTATAAAAAACAAAGCACAAATACTATAAGATAAATAAAAATGTAGTAAGGGTAACTGAAGAAATAAATTCTTGTCTCCAGTGTTCAATTTTGGAAATCATGCATCTGATAGGATTCTAATTTAGCAGGATTCTTCCCTAAAATTAAGTAAAATGAATTCTCTTTTAAATCATGCAGGATTCACATAAGGCAGTGAGATGTGAGGTTGCTATTTACAAAAATTAAACAAAATATTTAAGATGTTTTCTAATGAACGAAAACATGTGACTGCAGGATGATTTTAGAAATGCCTTTATCATTGTGTTTGCGTCAGCTTGAACAATGGCTCTTGGAAGCTTCATTTCCCCACTTGTTAATTACAACTAAGCTACAACTCTATCCATGTATCCCATCCCACTTAAAATTCTTCCTAGTACATATGTTACCTGTTGTTATCCTGATATCTGCTTTTCAGATTAAATCCTGCAAAGTGTAAACTCCCAGATTGTGTTCCTTGGGAGGGGCTGATATACAACCTGAAAAAGTAATCCAATCAATACCTAATAGTTGTATTGAAAGGCTGTATTTTTGTGAGTTGTTTCTGAGGTAGTCTGCCTGTCAAATGCCACTGCATATTTTTGAAGGTGTTGCATATGTGTTCATCCATGTGAAAAAAAGAATTTGCAAAAAGATATTTGTCTCTTGTGCCCAGATGTCATTTTTTATGTCCCAACTGTTTTAGTTACAAATGGTACTGTATGTAGGGGTGAAAATCTCTCCTCCCACCAGTGTCTTTTGCTGCCTAGATGGCATTTATAATTTAAAATGATTGTTTTACTACCTAAATATCCAGAACTATTAAAATAGTTTAGATGGAAATATTTTTTTAAACAGAAAAATATATAATTCAATGGTAAAATTTAAAATTACTTTGCAATCTTTAGCTTTCTGGTTTTAATATCTTTCTGGTTGCTGTTGCAGTCTGTAAACTCAAAACTGCTTCACAAGACCGCAGATTTGGATGTAATAGAACAGGTAGTCCTCAACTTAGGACCACAGATGAGCCCAAAATTCTGTTGCTAAGTGAATCACTGCAGTTAAATTAATGACACTGTTGTTAAGTGAATCTGGCTCCCCCATTGACTTGTCAGAAGATCACAAAAGGAGATGACATGACCCCTGCAACCATCATAAATATGAGTCAGTTGCAAAATGTCTGAATTTTGATCACATGACCATGGGGATGCAGCAATGGTCATAAATGTGAAAAACGATCATAAGTCAGTGCCATTGAATGTATGCCTGCCCAAATGCCACTGCTAAAAGTAAGTCGAGGATTACCTGTACTGTGGATTTTTGTATCATCTTTAAGATGCAGTATATGCAAAAGAGACCTAAGAATATTTTTGAACTTTGCAAGGAAGAGCGGGGAAAACATCCAAAAAGAGAGAGAGGAAGATTCTTAGTTGGCCAGAGAAAAGATTTGGAAGCTGCAATTTCTAGCAAAAGATGGGTTATAAAGTACTGACGGGGAGTCTCCAAACTTTTGGATTTGGCATATTCATAATTTTAAAAAAATTGTAAACAAACTCTGTATAATTGGCATATGTGTTGGAAGAAAGATGTCGTGTTTAATAATCTGCCTTCTGCAATTATTTGAAACAGTTTTTGACCATAGGTAGCTAAACTTTTGCACGCCACTGTATCCCACTGTCATAGTTAAAATCTGCTCTATGGTGGAATATTTTTGTGTAATAGTATGAATTGTGTAGTTCTAAAGGGTTGCAGGAAGATGGTGAATTAGATATACAAGATATACTGAGCAAGTGTGAATGATGTGAATAAGATATTGATAAAAATAATGTATGTTGAGAGGGAAAGAACCTCCCTCCCTCCTTCCCTTCCCTCCCTCCCTCCCAGAAATATCAATTCCAAATTCAGTAGACCCCAGAAAGATTAGAGAAAAATCTCTCCAGAGAATCAGGAGCAGTATATATTCTTGGCAGATATCTTTGCAAAACAAACCAAATTCTGTTTTCTTCTCTCTTTTTTTTCCTCTCCCTTTTTTATTTAACAATTTTGCAGCATACAGTTATACAGATATAAATATACATGTTCATTTTCTCCTTTTAGGAAGTACATTAACATAACACTAATCTGTTCATTTACTATTTTTGTCTTATTATGATCTTTTCATTTAAAACAAAAGTTTATTTTCAGAAAAGATATATCTATGGATGAACAAATAATTACAGAGGTTGCCCAATTATTGCACAATGTGTCTTTTTTTTTTACAATGTCCAAAATTGTGTTCCTTACTTTTCTTTATTTTTATCCCCCCCCACCCAAAAATAATAATCTAAAGATAAAAATGAAGACGGGTTGGAAAGATCAAAAGTAAAAAATCTTGGAGCTACCAGAGAATGCAGCTACTGTGGAAAGTTTTTTCGTTCAAACTATTACCTCAATATTCATCTCAGAACTCATACAGGTGAGATTATGCCTTTGGTGAAGAATCAAAAGGAGAAAGTTTTCAATAAGTACAAAAAAAACAAATATGATTCAATTTTTACACTTGTTGGAAAAAATAGTTTGTTGCATGCTGAGAAACAGTAGAGACCACCAAACCAAAGGAGTGGGTAAAAAAAGCTGGATAAAACCTCCCTAGAATTATTGAGGGGATCAGACTGCTGTCCGTGTAGGTTTCTGGATAATGTGACAAAAATGATTGGCTGTTGTCTCCTTTCTATCCTATCCTGCTATAAATCGTATAAATTGTGTGACTTTAAAAATCTGGAAAGGCTCTTGACTATCAAAGGATTTTTTATTTATTTTTTGGTTTTGAATATAAGAGTTAGCTTTTTAGCAGAGATTTTAAAACAGCAATATTAAGGTTCCTGTTTCACTTTATGGCCTACAGTTAGGATTTTAATCAGTGTTGGGAGCAAAGACTTCCATTACTTCTGATAATAAGAATGTTGGCATGTTTCTTAACTTTTCCCCCACCTCACCTCTTTTACACACACACACACACACACACACACACACACACACACACACACACACACAAACACACACACACACACACGTCAATATTTGTGTTTGTTTCAACCACACACACACACACACACACACACACACACACGTCAATATTTGTGTTTGTTTCAACCAAACCTGTCTTACTGGTTGGGTGATATGGGGGGAAGTAAAGGAAAGAGTGAGTACTGTTCACGCCAACTTTAGCTTCTGGAGTAAAATAAGGCTATGAATTCGACAAATAAACGAATTACTCTGCAAATTGCTGTGATTAGCAGTTGGGAGGCCTGAAGGTCTTGAAACATGCCTTGTATCTCCAGGAGACTGAACAAGGTAAATATTAAGGATTTGCAGTTCAATGCTGGAAAAAGCCGCAGGCAGGCTAACAATGAGTCCTACATGAGTATAAAGACAGAAGAAGAATTAAAGGCTTTTGGCATCACATGCAATATAACTTGTCCTTACTTTTTCTCTGTCCACGCTAAGCAAACCATCCCTTTTAATTTCTAAAAATGAAATCAAAGCCAAATACCAATTAATGCAATTAATGAAACCATTATTCTGGCAAAAATATTTGTTCTTCTAAGATGTTTAGTAGCGGTAAAGAAAATGCACAGTACTCGTTTTGTTTTCTGGTGAATTAAAAGAAGGAAGTGGGAGTTTTCTGACTTTTGGCTCATTATTTTTGCAGGTGAAAAACCATACAAATGTGAATTTTGTAAGTATGCAGCAGCGCAGAAAACCTCTCTGCGCTACCATTTAGAGAGACATCACAAGGACAAGCATACAGAAGCTTCACCAGATCTGAAAAATGACAGTAAAGGGTTATTGCCTTTCCGGGAGACAGGCTTCTTGTCAGTTGCTCCAGAAACCAAAAATCTGAAAAGGCTCCTTGAAGACGCCAAAGATGCCAAAGGAGTAGGCCCACCTGTAAAACAGCAGAAAGAAGAGTTTTACCCTTTTCACAGTGCGCCAAAAAGTATAACTCAGGACAGGAGCAAAGACTCTGACTGTGATGGCTTGAAAGAGGGCGCATTTGTTTCAGGTTTTTTAAAGTGTGAAAAAAACACAGTGGAACAACAGGCAAACATTCTTGTTAATAGAACTGAAAAAAAGAACTCTGAGTTAACAAAAAATGTGTTTTATGCTGGCAGAACAAAGGCAGACTTGAGCGACATTACAGAAAACTCAAAATGCAGATTAACAGTTCAAGAAAAGCCCTTAAATTTATCTACCACCTCTTCTCAGGATGCTCCAGTAATTCTTCATTCTCGGTGTTCCTTAGCAACCAGCACCTGTCCCTTTTGTACTTTCCGGACGTTATATCCAGAAGTTCTCATCATGCATCAACGGTTGATGCATAAGTCCACTAATAACCTCAATGCAGCGACAAAAAATAACATTAGAAATAAGGCCGCTCATAAAGCCAGACGTACAGGCTGCCCACCCTGTCTTTTGGGCAAGGATGTGCCACCACTGCCTCTTAATTCTGGGAAAATCAAACCTTCCTTGCTCGCTCAGTCAAAATCTCTGCCTGTGGAGAAGGCAAGGCCATGTCCCACCCCACAGGGCAAAGGACCCATTCTCTCAGGACAAAACTCCAGCAGCTGGGCCCTAAGCAACTTGAAATCGTGCAAACCTCAAATGATCGGCGTTCCGATTAATAACTGTAGACAGGAAATGCACCAGAGCCCTGGTCGCTCTTCAGGGCAAGATAAAGGGAAATCAAAACTTTTGGCTTCTCAGTTAGGGACAGGCAATAGCAACATCAATAGCTCTATGGAGAACAAAGCTAGTCGAGAAGTAGAGTTTTTCAATAACAAATCCTCCGGGAATAGATATGTGGGATTTGAAGGACTGCCTTCTAGAAGACTTAGGCCTAATCTCTTTGCTCTGGAACAGATCGACTCTGCTCGACATCGGACAGAGAGTGAAACTGCTAGATTACCTCTTTCAGGCAAATATTCAGGTCTGCTCCCTCAGGAACGTTCACACACCAAGCATGCCTCTCTCCTGCTTTTCAAACAAGGGCTCATGAGTTCTGACAGAGATGCTGTAAATCCAATGACTGTTCTAAAACCATATGAAACATACAGCCCAGGAGCATTTGCCAGTTCCTGTGGATCGAGTAGCAGCCATGTTCCCAGCTCTTCAAAAGAAGGTATGTACATCCTTAGTTTTCAGCAATAAATGATGGAAAAATAAGACATTCTTTAAAACAGAGAACACTTGCCAAACGAAATCATAATCTTTTACGGCCATTGCAGTAGCCATGGGACATACCTTATTTTTCAGAGTACAAGATGCTCCGAAGTATAAGACACACCTAGCTTTTGGGGAGGAAAACAAGAAAAAAAATCTGCCTCTGCCTCCTTGTAGCAAACAGCCTGTTTCAATGTCAGTTTCAGCGCAGCCTGATTAGCACAAGCGGCTGATTGTCGGTAGGATTTGCCTTCCAACGATCCGCTGATTCAGGTTGCAGGGATTGCCATAGCCTATTGCCACCTCTGCACACCCTATTTTTGGCCTCCACATCCTGTTTTCAGCCTCTGCACGCCCTGTTTTTGGCCTCTGTGTGCCCCATTTTCCACCCATTGTGCCGGAATGGGCAGAAAATGGGGCTTGTGGAAGCCGAAAATGAGGCATACAGAGGCAAATAACGGGATGCAGAGGCCAAAAATGGGACACACGGAGGCAGCAATAGGCAATGGCAATTCCTGCAGCCTGTAACAGCTGATTGTCGGGAGACAGATCTTACCGACAATCAGCCGCTTGTGCTAATCAGGCTGTGCTGAAACTGAAACTGGCTGTTTGCTGCAAGGATGCAAATTGCTGGGAGGCAGAGGCCAAAGGGTGGGGTAGTTGGGGCTTCGGCAACATTTGCTGTATAAGACGCACAGATATTTCCACCCGCTTTTGGGGGTGGAAAAAGTGTGTTTTATACTCCAAAAAATATGGTAGGTTTTGTGCACTGAATAGTCCTGTCTTAATTTGTAATCCTTTGTTCATGTGTTGTAATGTTTGTGACTAGGGAAAAAACAAGTGTCATATCAGCACCTATCTAATACCTTGCTGCAAAAGCGAAGTTACGAGAGCTTTATTGGCACTACCCACAGCCGCCTGAATGATAAGAAAACATGATTTGGCTGCAACAAATGGTAAGGCGCATGTCATACACAAATACACATATTTTACATTTTTGTTGCTATCAGATGAAAAACCTATAAGTCACTATGTCTTGCTGAATTGTAGCACTCATCATTTTTTTACCATACTCATGCTGACTGGGTTTTCTGGGAGCTATAGTTCAGGAGCACTTGGAAAGTGTCACGCTTCTCTTTACTGTAGAAGAATTTTCTTTAACTCTGTGGTCTCTGGATGTGTCAAGACATCCAATTCTCTGAACAATCGTGTCCCCAAATATCTGGAAAATTAAAGGTTTTGGTAAATTGTCCAGTTTAAAGTGAGTGTAATTTTGTGGAATCATTAAATTACCCTAGATTCCAAGTAGTGTTCTAGGACTGTATTCCAAAGTACAGGTGAGTGAAGACAAAAGTAAATGTGATTTTACTTAAAGTTAATGAAATAATAAATTAATGCAGTTAATAAGATAAGTTAATACTGGCATTTTAAAAATCAGATTTTGGCAGTAACCTTTGAAATATCTCAAAAATAGCCATTCTCCAGCATGCCAATTGGAGAATCCACACTCGGCTTAGTTTCTGAGGAGAAAGGAATTGCGATCTGAGAAGAAAAAGGCTCTACAAATTTCTTCAGTGGACAAACCATTGGCAGAGGTGCTCAAGAAGTCAAAGTGTAATTCTGGGCTAATCGGATTGCTATCTTTAAGAATAAGCAAATTTTCATGAAAGAGAACACAGTTTAACACACTATACTGTTCTGGAGTATAGAGGGCTGGACTCTTTGAGACAGATTAGTTTCAGGATGTTGGCTTAGATTTTCCAGTGATGAGACCTGTCATTTGGTCGGGTGGTGCAGTGGCCTAGAGGTGGAGCTCTTGCCTCACAATCAGGAGGCTGTGAGTTCGATCCTAGGTAGAGGC
>JANHFN010003538.1:257454-281158 GCA_032468175.1 Toxicocalamus goodenoughensis
TGTTTAATATACAAATGTAGGACATATACATTTGTATATTACATTTGTATATGTCCCATTCAAGTCAAAAATTGATTTTCCCCCACAATTGAAAAATCAGTAGGCCAGGGATGGGGAACCTTTTATGGTTCACTCAGGAATTCTGGGAGATGAAGTCCATAAGTGATAAAAAGCCAAGTTACCTATCCCTGGTCTAGGTCCTCATCCTTTATTTCAGGTCCAAACACAAGGATGACATAGTAAAAGCTATTCAAGTTCAATCCTTTATTTGCTTCCACCTAACAGACAGAATCTTGCCAAGCGAAAGCCACAACTTGTAAACTACTAGATATGTCTTGAGAGATTCTAAGGTGTGGCTACCCTGCGTCTGAACCTCTTCCCCTTTCCCCCCATATAGTTTGGGACTTTGCAATCTCTTAATCTGGGTCTTTCTCTGGGAAAACTGGGTTTCCAAAACTCCTATCCACTGATTCTCCAGGTGTACATTCCATCACAATAACAGACACATCTCTTCTATGCCACGTTGCAGGATTATTATTATGCCTGCATCCTGTTACTCTGTTTTAGGTTGTATAAATTACACCAAATTAAGCTACATTATGCTTTTCCATCAACATCACTTCATGGTCCTTTGTAACAGGGCAAAGTCCATTTTTAAGAACAATTTTACAGCTATGTTCCATAAAATAACACTGATTTATGTAATTTGCCTTGAGTTCACATGCACAACACGATTCTTGCTATATTACATTTCTGCTTTCATTATCTTAATGAAAATCATTATAATCATTATGATTTAATGCTGGCTTTTCCTCATGAATCTACTGACATTCCATTTCTTTACTTAATTCTTCCTTGGTAAAGTTCAGCAAGGTTTATTAACACATTTTTGCTGCAGATATAGTGACCTGATGCACCGGCAAAATGTTTTTCTTTTCAAATTCAGAATCATGTCCAATTGCAAAGAAGCGTTTATTTGCAATCTTAAAATGCTTGTAATGGGCAGTAAGAATATCTTGAGGGACAGGAGAAAGAGACATAACAGTGACAACAGTCAGATAAGAGAAATCTGAGCCCACAGAAAGAATGTAATTTGAGAAAATATCTCAGACTTGACCCTCCCTACTTCTCTGGAAGATAAAAGAAGGTAAGGTAGAGGTGCATTCAGACTTGTAGGATTCTGTTACTATAACATTAAATAAAACTGATAAAAATGTTATCATTCATAACTTTAGTTTCTCAGTCTGGTTTACCTGAAAGGGCTAACAATGCTGTTTTGTTTTGTTTTTGTCTGCACAACATTGTTTCATTTTGTTTTGCAATTCCAGTCCAGGCCTGACTTTGTTTTTAGGACATGATATATATAGAGGAGAGAGAGAGAGAGAGGTTGATATAGATAGATATTTTAACCCACCTCTCTTACAATTGTAGCTCTATATCCTTGGTATAGACAATACTCTGATTCTTAGTTCTAAAGACAGTTTACAATTCCTAAAGCAGAATTTTGAATTAACTTACTATTTGTGGAATTCAGCCTCAGAATTATTTAAAATGTTAAGTTACCTACCCTGTTTTCATCCAAACTATCCTAACTTGGGCCTTTTCTGAATGTGGCACCTCTAAAACTTCTGAGAGGCTTTTTAAGGAGAATCTACAACTTCATGTTCCAGATGCTACGTTCTTTATCATTTTCTAGCATGAGCTTTTCTGGTCCCAATGTTACTGTCCTTTTCAAAAACTTTTGTTAGCTCCGTAGGTATAGGGAAAAGCTCTTTAATTAGGATGATATAAGAGTATCCATGAAGCGTGTGGACTGTGAGCCCTATGAATAAAGCTGCATGCTTGACCAAGCATCTGATATAAATTGGTATGTTTGGTTGACTGGAGTGCTTTGGGGAGTTCACAATATAGGTCTGGTTCCTTGCTGGATCTAGAATCCTTTTGTTGAGAAATTACTCTGTTAATTTCCAATTTAATTTCCCCCCCTCCCTCCTCTCATACATACATTCCCATTCAATCCCTACATCTAGGTCATAGCAAGCACACCCGCCACTCAGTTCAGGTAGCAAAAAAACTTTATATACCTTGATGTTTATTTATTAAACATCAGGAAAGATCAAAAGCAATTAATTGGCAAAATGGTAGAAAGACAGGCAAAAGCAGGAAAAGAGAAAAATATCAACCACAGGCTGATATTTGATATTCATATTATGTATATTTTTTGAGTTTATAGATCAAAAGACTCAGAACTTTTCAGAGTTCCTGGGAACAATGCTGTGAATAGTTAGTGTGGAGGATCCCAAAGGGAGTGGCCTTTGTCCATTCCTCTTTGAACCAATTTATGTACAGAAGGGCTGCAGAATAAGGATGGAAAGCTGGACACCAGGTGATCTGTCCTCTATTTTCCATCATAAAGGGAACTATTTGGAGGATAATAATACAAATAGTTTCAGGATCCAATCTGGGTCAGTCACTGGGACCAGAAGTTCAAGGAACTTCTCTCTCATGTGTGTTTTGGGCTATTCTATGTGTAATATTTATGTGGTGCCTGGTTGTGTGGAGCTTTTTAGTTGTTGATTGGGGTAATGACTGGATCCTGCAACATTATCCTGGGATACTTATATTTGCTTTCATTCATGACAAATCGTTTCATCCTCTGCCCTGTGCTTGGGTGTATGTGTGTGTGTGTGTTGATGTGTTGATGTGTGTGTGAAAAAGGAAATAAAGGCAATTGTTTTGCAAGGGCTGTACCAGATATTGATCTCTAAATCATATAGTTGACCATCCTCAAATATAGGGGTATCTATTATGGGAAGTGTCTCAAATATATCAGGATGGTGGTTGCAAATCAGAGGTGGTATTCAGCAACTTCTGACCAGTTCTGGAGAACCGGTAGTGAAAATTTTGAGTAGTTCAGAGAACTGGCAAATACCACCTCTGATGGGAAATTTTACAGTATCCTTTCCCTGCCACACCCACCAAGCCATGCCCATAGAATTGGTAGTAAAAAAAATTGAATCCCAGCATTGCAAATGTATGATAGAAGTCCATTCCTTTTAATATGTGTCATGTGTGTGACACGTTAAAAGGGGGCAAGACTTTAATTAGACCTCTTGATTTGTTTGTCTCCTTCCCATTACACTTTCCCCAAAGAATTCTGGAGGTGAAAGTTAACTCCATTTTAATTATATCACTTAGTGGATTTATCTGTGCGTATAGGATCTTAATTGCGATCACCGACGGAATAAAATATTTTGCTGTCCTTCTCACTTTGAAATTGCAGAAAATGTGCCTTGGTGATTTTTGTGCCAAAAGTGAAAATTTGAGAGGCATGTACCGTCCTGTGGCTGCAGGTCTGTTCAGTCCACTCTATTTCCCTGGTATCTATTGCTCTCCCCTAAATAATAATAATAATAATAATAACAAAAAAAACTGGGGCACCAAATGAGCAATTGTCATATTAAGCAAGATTCAAATATTTGATTTTCAGATTGGCATTAAGTCATCAGCCTGAGCCAATTTATTTCCAAAGATGTTACTGATAACAAGAAAAGGTCTAATCTGTTTGAGTATAAAGAGAGTGACCATCCGCTCTGTTTAGGATTAGACTTTATATTGCTAATTTTATTTAAAACATCTTAGGGAAGCAATTGAAAGAGGGCATAAGAATTTGTGACAATGTGGCCAAGGCAACTTTGCTAACAATTTTTGAACAACCTCCAACTAAGGTTTAAATGTCTTCAATATCCATAAACAATTCTATACTGTCCAATTAGGAAGACAAAGACATAGAAGACTGTCAGGAACATTTGCACGGCTAAGTGTCTGATATCTCAGAGATGATAAGGGATTGTGCAAAAGGGAATTCCAGGGCAGGAGGGAGTGAGAGACGAGAGAGAGAGAGAGAGAGACAAGGCTGCATGGAACGGATGGCTATCATTATAATATTATACAGCTTTCCACCTTTGCAATTACTGGCAGGTTTCATTAATTACAGCAACATTACCCTAATAGACTCCCCCTCCTTCTTCTTTTATCTCAACCTTCCCTCTGTCTATCTGAAATGCTCACTTCAGCAGCTGATCACCAGTGAATAACTGGGCCAGCCGTTGGCCTGTTCTGGCTTTAAAGAGCAAAAGAAAGAATCCAGAAACTGAGACAGATGAAATAAATAAAGAAGGAAGGAAATTGGCATAGCGATGGTACTAATGCAGAAATATGGAAGCTTTTGAACTGATACCGAGAGTGTGTTTGGAACATTTTTAAATTGATCTCTTTGGAAGAAGATAGCACCAGCAGCCACTGGGGAGATATGGAACTTGACATTCTTAAAAGCAAAAGGGGGGAAGAGAAAAAAATAAATAAATGAAAGGAAAAAGCTTTTTCTCCTCCCTCATTCAGGTGAGAGCATTAAAGTAGAGGCAGATTGTAAAGTGACAGTTACTTAAGGGCTGTTAGTTTTGCTAGTCCGGAAGGGTGAATTGTGTAAGGAAAGTCAGTGCAGATACCACAGTTCTCGGTTCCATTAAGGATAATATTGGGAGCATTTCCCTGCTGTCAACATGTTACTATCAACAGCATTATCTGTTTCAACTGCTTTTACAATTATGCTTAATGACTCCGCTGCCTTCAAGCTCAGTTTTCATTTTAAAGGCACCGACTAGAGCCTCCATTCTAACCCATCAAAAGATTTGCTTCTCGCGAAGCAAAAACACGTCACCCGAAAAGACCATGCAAATAATTCCAGAACACCACCAAAAATCTCTCCCACCATCCACAGGCAGCCAACCGTTCCCAGTGCTTTCTATTACATTTTCTACCTATTATTTCATGTAATGGCATTCCTTAAATTTTAAATTAGCTCCGAAGAATAAAAATAATTGAATTCCTGCTGTTTTGTGTACATAGAGGGTGACAGGAGCTAATGTGATAATTTAAACTGTAAATGAGTCTTCACTTTGTGTTCATTAATTACAGCTAATTGCTGAATTACAAACCTTCTTGGTTAGGCACTGTTATGTATTCATGTAGCATGTTAGACCTCCAGCTGGTAGAAAACTGTTTTATAGACTTACAAGCTGACATGCAAAACTAGGGACAGGTCTTCTTGGAAGTGGGGGGGGGCAGGGGGAGGATGGACATGTTCTAAATTCAAAGTACTCTGGGCATTACCCATGTGCCAAACTCAAGTCTGAATTTAAAAAAAAGATTCTATATAATAAACTGATTTCTTTGTCACCTACTGTCTACCTGTTGACACAATTTAAATAGCAAGACTTTATGCCATGTTTCCTCCAGTCAATTTAAAAAGAAAAACTCCCCACTGCCTTCACTTCCTTTCATAAAGTTTAATGAATGTGCTTTACAAGTTAAAGAATTTACAAGGGCTTTTAATTATAATATCTAAGTGTTGCCATGAGGTACAGAAGGAATGTATAATGACTATCCCCAGGGGTGGAATTCTACTGGTTTGGATGAGCTGGATATTAAATTTGCATCTGGGTTCACCGAACCCGTATTTGAACCAACTGGTTGGCCCAGCCCAGCCCTTCCTTCCCTTCCCAGGAGTCTGTACATGGCCCATTTTCAATACAGGTAAGTGCAGGATCTGCACAGAGGCTCTGGGAGGGGGAAAATGGCCCTCCCGGAAGTACCAGAAGTCTGGAAATGGGCTTGTTTCCAGCTTCTGGAGGGCCTCCAGAGGCCATTTTTGCCCTCCCAGGGGCCTGAGGGAAGCCTCCAGATCTTTGGGAAGGTGAAAAATGGCCCTCCCTGAAGTTCCAATAGGCCATGCCCACCACGCAGCTACTGGGCAGCGAACTGGTTGCTGCGATTTTTGAATCTCACTCCTGACTAACTCTATTGGGAAAAGTTTATTGTAACAGCATCTGTGGGTTCTGTCCTGCTTATGGATTTCCCAGTGGATTAGACCATCTGTTGGCTGAATCTGTGCAGAACTTTGAACTAAAAACTTCGAATCAGAATCAGGGTAATCAAATCACTGTTTTTGACTGAATCTTTGAAGCAAATTTCTGAATAATCCACCAGTTCAATAGAATCTAATACATACATGCACACACTTTTAGACCCACATTGACTATTTAATTCAACAATTTGATTCTTGGAATTAAATCATGCCCAACCCATCAAAATTGAACGGATGCTTTGAAGCAGCTTTTGCCTGAATCACACACACACACACCCATTCAGTTGCTGCTCTAGATCAAGTACTAAAACTGAGCAACTCTTGGGCTGATCCAACATGGCTCTTTTCATGGTCTTATTAATACAGTGTGTTGAAGTCTTGCCTGTAATTTATCAAACCCTTTTTTCCTTTGCAAAAGAGGATTTTATTTTTTTATACCTCATTCTCAAGGAGCTTTAAAACAGTTGTAGAATTCCTTTTGGTGATGTTTGGAGCTTCCTTTATTAACATAGCCAGATAGTAGAGCATGCTGGGATTGGCATGAATGCTAGGGGGTGCTGTCTGCCAATAACAAAGAGTCCTCAGGCTACAACTGCTTCTTCAGCAACTGTTCAAAGTTATGATGATGTTGAATAAGAGGAACTTATGAGTGTTCCTCAGAGTTGCAGCTTTTTTACTCTCCCTGCAGTCACATGATCACAATTTGGACATTTGGCAATCAGTTCACAAGTAAGAGTTCTGCAATCCTATGAATGCCATTTGCAACTTTCCCTCTCAATTGGAAAGGTCTTAACAGAATAACGGAGTTGGAAGGGACCTTGTAGATCATCTGGTTCAATCCCCCTGCCCAAGCAGGAGACCCTACACCATTTCTGATAAATGGAAGTCCAATCTCTTCTTGAAAGCTTCCAGTGGTGAAGCTTCCACAACTTCCGAAGGCAAGCTGTTCCATTGGTTGATTGTTCTCACTTATTTCTAGGTTGAATCACTCCTTGATCAGTTTCCATCCATTGTTCCTTGTCTAGCCTTCAGGTGCTTTGGAAAATAGCTAGACTCCTTCCTCTCTGTGACAACTCCTCAAATGCCCTGGATGACATCTTCACATTTCACCGTTCGAGGAAGTTGCACAACATTCTCAGAGACTCTTCCCATCCATCTTTATGAACTGTTACCTTCTGGCAGAAGATACAGAACAATTAAAACTCGGGCCATGTGTTTTCTGAATAGTTTTTATCCCAGAACTATAATTGCATTTAACAATGAACTTAAGGACCACCATCAGTGAGCTGTTGGACAGTATTACTTGGTCTGTTGTGTGGATGCTTGTGTGTCTTTAGGAGACGGGGAATTTTGGTGGGTGGGGAAGTGTTTGGGGATATGTGTGTGCATGATGAGTCTGGTCTCTGGGTGTTAGATAAATTTCATTGTATGTATACTGTGTATATATGTACAATGATAATAAAGAATTCAATTCAATTCAATATTGAAACACTGCTATCATGTCTCACCTGGTCCTTCTTTTCACTAGATTAACCATGCTCAGTTCCTATAACCATTCTTCATATGTTTTACCCTCCAGTTCCCTAATCATCTTTGTTTCTCATAAGTCACTCCTGTCGGTTGCTCCTACTTTCACTGTTTTTTTCTCCAGATAAGTTCCTGGGTGGTAGAAAGATCTTGTACTCCATAGCACCGATCTGCCCATACAGTGTAATGCCTGCCCATGGTACCCACCTGCCCTCCATAGCACCTGCCTGTCACATTCATCTATCCATACTCTGTAGCACCTGCTTGATGTAGACACATGCCCATATTTCATACTGCTTATCCATGACATCCCCATACCTGCTTGTAGTCTTACCTACTGAGCTGCTTCCTTGGGATGTGTTTTCTCTTCCCATGTCATGGCCACATGCAGTCTTCATCAGAGGTGGTATTCAGAAGTTTCTGACCAGTTCTGGAGAACTGGTAGTGGAATTTTTGAGTAGTTCGGAGAACCGGCAAATACCACCTCTGACTGGCCCTGCCCCCATCTATTCTCTGCCTCTCAAGTCCCAGCTGATTGACTAGGTCTTCTTTTCTTGCCCTGCACAGGAGAACAGAGCTGGAATGAAGATTAGTGGGGTGGGGAGGGAATGGGGATTTTGCCGTAATCATCCCCTGCCACACTCACTAAGCCACACCCAACAATCCACACCACACCCACCAAGCCATGCCTATAGAACTGGTAATAAAAAAATTTGAATCCCACCAGTGGTCTTCATGACTCCTATGATCATTGCTTAAAAATGACAGTGGAGATTGGTGACATTGCTACCGCTAAGCCATGTGGTTACACAAGGTTGTACTTTGCTCAGTGACAGAAATTTCAGTCCCAATTGCCATCATAACCCAAGGACAACCTGCAGTATCTTTGGACACAACTTCAGCTCATATTTGATAAAATATTACGAGGATCCTTATCAGTTGGCAACATGAGTTGGGTTTGATCTGTGGGCCCTGTGATTTCTGTTCTAGATTATGCCACAACCGTTAAGATTATCCATCTCAAAATTTCTCTGCAGGTTCCCTGACTGTGTCCATTTCCTAATCTCAACAAGCCCTATAGGAGGAGTTTCTTCTTAATGCCACCTTCTTGGGATGAAACTGAAATATGCAGAGTGAGATAATTGTACACTGCTGGAGAGATGATTATATAAAGTAGAAATATGAATACATATTCATCCAACTTGTTCTTCAACTAGCATCTGCAAGGCTCAGGGAACAACATCAGAATCAGTGGTGGTATTCAACTTTTTTTTACTACTGGTTCTGTGGGCGTGGCTTGGTTGGTATGGTGGGGAAGGGTACTGTAAAATCTCCAGTCAGACGTGGTATTTGACGGTTCTCTGAAAGAACTCAAAATTTCCGCTCCTGATTCTCCAGAACTGGTCAGAACCTTCTGAATATCACCTCTGATCAGAATGGCAGGTTCAACCAGGCAATTGAATCTCCACCCTTTTTACATACATGTGAAGTATGTAATGAACAATTAAAAGGGTTAAGGGTTTGATTCTTTGGGGACCATTTTGTTATTACGAACCTCTCCTGAAAAGATTGCTGCACTATAGTAACCTCCTTGTCCACAGGAACTTTCCAAATGTTTTAATGCTTAAAATTGCTTGAAACACAATTTCTTTCTCATCAAACTGAATGGGAAGGGTTACAAAAGCATGTATGAATTTTTCAGGAGGCCTGTACAAAGTTGCTTAGAATTTTTGGGATGAAAAGATTCGCTTCAGAGATGATATGGTTTTCTTCATTTGAACCAAAGCAATTTGTGTCACCTTGGATCATTTTAAGCAGTCTTCTAAAGAAACCTGTTCTTAGGTGGCTTAAAACATTTCCAGGATAGGTGGTGGCTTCAGCCAGTACTATGGTACAGCTTGGCTCATGTGGTGAAGCTGATAAGCCTGGAAGAACTCTGAATGCAGTAAGTATTCCAGTCTAGATTCTTCAATTTTAAAAATCCTGCTTGATATGCCCCAACCACCCATTCTGGAAATAGATTGGCCAACTTGGGGGGAGAAGGGCCTTTCCCAGCTTTCTCTTATAGCTTCAGACACACAGACATGCATAGCTGGGGAATTCTAGAAGTTGAGGTCCACAAGTTGCCAGGTTGGGCACTCCTGCTGTAGAAAGAGCTGGAAAGGGACAGAAAAAACAGCCCGGCTGTATTGCTTTATAAAAAAAAAAAGCTGAAGGGATCATGTTGATGTGTGAATCAACTTTAAAGAGGAACTTTGCTTGAACTGTTGACAAAGTGACACATCACTATGAAAATTTAAACAGCCCTAATTTTCCAAATAGCACAATATTATGCTAATACTACCTTTTAGTGAGTTTGATTTATAAAAACAACATATCTAAATTAAATCCTTTGTGATGTCTAAGGATTGGTGAGATTTACTGGGCATTAGAATTATTATTATTATCATATCCAGACTGATGACTTCCTTAGACTGAGGAAGACAACTTTAGTTATAAGGTATATGATGATTGTGGAGACTTCAAATGTTGTTCTATCCCTGAATTTTGCTTTGTATATCAGGTAGCAACCCTAGGTTTATGGCTTGGCAACATAAGAAAAAAATCCAATGCTCGTTGCATCTGAGGAAAAAAAATCCTGTAAAGTGCTGACTTGACCATTATCTCCTGCTGTATATTTATGCATGCTGTTCTTCCCAAGTGCAATTTTTAACTAGTTTTTTTTAAAGAAGAAATTAAGTCAATGTTATGGCTGGAAATAGTTAAAGGCACCTGCTGCAAACTGCAGTGAAGAAAAATTGACTAAACTTTCATTACAAGATTAATATGTAAACACTTGCACCCTGGAGTCAGACACAAGTACCTCAGACATGGGGTCTATAACATGACATCACAGCACACATATTCCATCACTTGAATGCCAGCCTCCCCCTTCAGCTTTTTTTTTGCAAAGATCTGAGGTCTTATTAAGTTTACATTGCCTGTCAACTATTGAAGTTGAAGTTTTCAATAGTTAGACTATAGCTCAGACTAGAAAGCATTTAGTTGTTCAGACAGATTAAACCAATGCATTCATTTTCAAGTAAGTAACTCTCCTCAGGTAATACTAGCTTTAGTATTCCAACGATTTATCCTTCTAACAATCCCAAGAGATGGAGGAGGAAGAGGAAAATTAATGGGCAATTAATCTGAACTGCTGGCTTCTTTCCACTAACGTTATTAGCCAAGCCTCAATTGATCCTCCAAGTCCCATCTTGTAACAATTAAAGGGGAAGGCAACATTTTTGCTTTTATTTCATTTATTGTCCTCCTTTTCTCTGAGAATTCAAGGCAGCGCATATGAGAGTCTTTCACAATATTTTTTACAACAACACAACACTTCCTGTGAAGCAGGCTGGGCTTTGAGAATAGGTGTCTGACCTGAAGTCACTCAGTTGGAAGTTGAGATAGGTTCTCTCTGATCCCAGTCTGACCCTTCCCCACTATATCCACTGTTTCCTAAAGTTAAAGCATTGTGTTGTTTGTTTTTAATTGACAGAACATTTTTCAGATAGGTGTGTCTGAGAAGCTGATGGGCATCAGGAGCTACACATAGCAGAGAAAAGGTCATTTTATTTATTTATATAATTTATAGGCTGGCCACCTCATCTAAGTGACCGGGTAGCAAGATTAAGTTTGTATAGCATCATAGTTCTAATGAAATTTGGGGTCTTATTCATCTTTTAATAAACAACAGAGTAACTGACTCCATACCTCATAGTATTATCTTATTTGATTGCACAATCTCTTTTCAAAAAGAACAGTATTGCTTATATTTCTAAGAAATTTGGGTTAATGCTCAGTTTTGAATCTTACCCACTTGAAAATCATCTCTAAATTGAACAGACTAAACCAGGGTTGTCAAACTTGCATCATCATGGTGTTGTTTCCCCCTTCACTAAACTGGGCGTGGACATGGCCAGCAAGTGACGCATCCAGCCCGTGGGCCGTGAATTTGACAGCCCTGGGCTAAACTCATTTTTTTTAACACAAGTGTTTTTACAGTACTTCTTGATTTACTTTTTACCTCTCTGCCTGTTGCTACCTGATGTGGTAAAACATTCCCTACCATCCAGTCAGAGCTGAAGATGCTTCTTGGATGAGAAGCAAAATGTCTTCAAAGAAAAACTAGAAAGTCCAGTTGTCTCTTGAAAAATCACCTTTAGGACAACCATGACTGGATGACTGAGAATCTCCCTAGACATAGATATGAGTAAGCCTCTTCCAACTCCCTCCACCACAGTCACAAGTCAATTTGACCAAAAATTTTAAAAATCACTTTTCTTCCCAAATATAAAAAAGGTTGGAAATGACATAACATTGATATAACATTGGTAAAATTTAGCGGCCATCACCATATGAATTCCACAATCAATTATGTGTTGTGTGAAGAAGTATTTTCTTTTTCTGTTCTAAATATCTTTCCCATCAGCCAATCGGATGATTCCTGTCCCAAGATTTTGAGAAAGCAGGAGAACGTCACCCTGTCCATTTCTTCCATGTCATGCCTGGTTTTATATATATTGATCATGTCATCTCTTTTTTTTTCATCCCAAAGTAAGAATTCTAAATATGCTATAGCCTTTCTAAAGGAGAAGTTATCCAGTCTTCTGATCTTTTGACTGTCTTTTTTTGTATTATTGTTATTATAGTCAATGTGATGACTAGACCTTTACAGAGTATTTGAGATATAGAAGGTCCATTTATAGAAGATTTTAGATTTACATGTAAACAGTCCCAGGTTTGGTCCTAATCATTATCAATTTTGACTGGAATGATGCGTGCCAGAAACCTTGGAGAATTATGGACAGTCAGCATTGGAAATTTATTGCTTGCTAGATAGAGAAATATTTCTGCAAATATTTGGAAATAAAAGATTCTTCTTACTAGAAGAATGTCCAATATATTAAAGGATTACCTAGTTAGGCAAGGGAGACATTTCATGTATAGTATTCTGCCTTTCATATGATCTACATCAATTAGCTATGTGATTCATCATTGTAGATATAAGGGAATGAATTTAATATTTATGACATTGTTAAGCCACTTTCAATTATAAGTGTTGCAAAACACCAACCTATTATATTTTTGTATGTAGAATGAATGGGATGGACCATATTTCAGTGAAAAAAAAATCTGCTTTTCATACGCTTGGTCTAAGGTTTAATCTCTAGCATCCCTAGGAAGAGCTGCCTAAAATCCTGCCTAAAATCTTAGAGATTAGTTGTGACATTACTGATGGATAGGCAATGCTTTCACTCAGTGGCAAGTTTAAGTTGCTTGGCTTATGGTATGCTTTATGCCTACTACAATAAAATGAACTGCATGTGCTCATAAAATTCCAGTTCACTTCTTTTCTTAAGCTATCCTGAGAGCTGATTTTAGCCGGTGACATTCTAATTATATTCTGGAATAATTTTTTTCCTCCAAAGAATACCAACATTTTTAAAAGAGTTGGTCATCTTCTTTCCTTTACCTAATCAGGAAGCATTTGATAATAATTTAATGGAGATAGCTTCATCTATAAAAAAAAATATCTACTGTATTATCTCTTGAGCTTTCCTGGTTTTAAATTCTTGATGCTACAGGTTTATGAAAATACATGAATATTAACAGCCATATATACAGAGTTTTTGATGCATAGCTAATATTTTTAGATTCCTTTGGATACATATTGATACCCCACACACCAAGAACACAACATGCAAAATGCAGGCTCTACTTTTACACAAACAGTTACGTATTTCAAGACTTGAATGTTTACCTTTGTGAAAAAAGAGCTAACAAAAAGGTGAATGTAGGAACAAGCATACTGTTAAGTGGTCACTTACATACTTCAAAACATAAATGCACCACCAAGCAACTACCACTATTAAGTTTTGCAATGAACTAACTATTCAATTCTGAAATAATTGCTGTCATTTAAATAAAAATACAATCCAATTCACAACAGGTGACAAAGCTGAGTCCTGTTGGCAGGATGTCTATGTGCATTGAATTAAAATATATAGTTTGATTGCATCATCATGACTAATATCTTGACTTTTTAAAAAAATATAATCTGTGGGAATCCCTGCCTGAAGATATGGAAGTTCTAAGATCAGTTTCAACCAGATCTAGGCATAGATGGCCTTTCTTGATAATTTTTTGAGGAAAGGGGAAATTTGCTAATAGTTTCATAAAGGCTGAATCCGTCATGTTTATTTAGCAGTAATTAACACTGCTACAATGGGAGCTCCAAGAAAAAAAGGTTCAAGGGAAGTATAAGAAACCAAAGAGACTACGGACCACCAGAGATATGCCTTACATTAAAAGAAAAATCTTTCTTTTCCTTAAGCAAGGACAAATAAACTCTTACATAAGTACAAGTAAACTAATAGCTGAATAACAAAAAATGAAACATTTACTAAGTACACCACACCCATTAGAATGGGAAAGAATGTTTTGCTTTTACAAAAGCATTTTTTTCATCCAATGTGAATTAAGAGGAGAATCTTTTCACCTAACATTAATTTCACACTTCCAATCATTTTGTTATGGCATTTCCTTTTCAACATTGATTTCAGAATCCAGCTGTTGAAACAGACCACACGTCTAAACAGAGAATCATTCTTTGAGAACCCTTTAAAAGGGACTTATCCTGGTGTGCAAGACATATGAACCATTCAACTTTCTTACAAGGGCTATTGAAATTATTTCAGATTTTAAGGACAAGGCTGGATCTGGGAGAACTCTTCTATTGTTGGCTAGGCAGCTTAAATAGAAGCCAGCATTAATAACAAGAAAAATGAACTAATCCAAACAAGTCAACATATGAAAGCCACAGTCAAATGAATCCTTTCCACTGAAATTTACCAATGGATGTAGTTGTTGATGGTAATGGCTATGCACATGAATACTGTGGATTTCTGGACTAAAAGTGCAAAGAGCAAGAAGAGCTGATTTCGATGATCAAGAATTAAGTAAATGGCCTACAACAGCAACCAATAAGTTTCACAAGAGAAAGGTTGAGGAACTGATTTCAGACAACTGAGAGATCATTCAAAGGGAAACAGCTGTCATGCTTGACATTCCACAGGAATGAGTGGGTCACACTACTGATGTTCTTCAATATCAGAAGGTGTGTTGAAAATGGGTTCATCACATGTTGACAGCAGGAGTTGAAATTTGAAAGTGAAGAATTTATTTTACAGCATTTTGACAGCTGATGAAGAATATGCTTATCATTGTGACCCAGAAACAAAGCATCAATCTAGAAAGCTGAGTTCAGTGCCTGATGACATCCACATTTTTTCTTGACAGGAATTCAGAAGTATCTTGCCATTGCCTTCTGGCTGTTTGTTTTAGATTCCCAACCTACCTATAGCCCTGAAAAATTCTTGGTGGTCCATCCAAGTATTAACCAGTCATATCTTACTTATCACTTTTTCAAGGACAACTGAACTTTTCCAGATGTTGATTTCTACTGCAAAACACATATTAACTTCTGTCTGATTTTCAATTTGTATATGTCCCAAAGATCCTTTATAAACTAATTGCATTTTATGAAGTGGTGCAAAAATGCATTTTGCTAAAAAAAGGCATTAAGCTATAGCAATAGCAACAGCAATAACACCTATATACCACTTTACAGCACTTTACAGCTCTCTCTAAGCAGTTTACAGAGCATATTGCCCCCAACAATTTGGGTCATCATTTTACCCATCTCAGAAAGATGGAATCAACCTTTGAGCCTGGTGAGATTTGAACTGTCAAATTGCAGGCAGACATCAGTCAGCAGAAGTAGCCTGCAGTACTGCAGTCTAACCACCATGCCCCCATGACTCATATCATATTATATATAGCATATATTTCAATCTACCATCCATTTTTCCCTTTAAAAGAGGTTTACCCCCCCCCATTGCTTCCACATTTAATAAAGAGAATTCTTTGAAATGTTACATCTTAGTATATTTTAGTATAGCACCCCTGCCATTCCAACAACTAAATAAGCTCAAAAGCATTACTAGGAATTGTAGTTACTCTGTTAGTCCACTGTCTCTATAACTAAGACTGTACATATATCAGACCTACGGATAGTATATGTCTTTCTCAATCTTGGGTCGTCTAACAGTGGCCTGGGAATTTGAGGATTCTATGCAGCATCTTAGTGGTTCCTAGCATGGTACTCTTCTGGACAGAGAGCTGATGTAGTTTCTGGGATCTGTTGCTGCCACTCCCCTATCTTAGTACTTACAGCCCAAAGTGCTTCTATTACCAGTGGGACCATTTTGGCTTTTACTTTCCACATGCTCTCTATTTCCTCCTTCAGGCCCTAGTACTTCTCCAGCATCTCATACTTTTTCTTCCTGGTGTTGCTATTACTTGGCACTGCTATATCTGTTACCACTGCTGTTTTCTGGTTCTTGTCTACTACCATGATGTCTGGTTAATTGACTATCCATCTGGATCCAGACGTCCCATAGGATCTTAGCCTTGCTATTCTCCATGACATTCTGTGAAATATCTCATCTGGATTTGGGAGGGTCTGGCCATACTCTGTGCAGATATTCTTGTACACAATACCAGCTCTTTGGTTGCTCTCTCTCCCCCTTCCCCTTCTCTCCCTTCCTCCCCCCATCTCTCTGTGTGTGCTTGTGTTAAAAGCATTATTTGAAAGGAAAAAAAATACACATTTTTCTATACTCATAGGCATAGGTAGAAATATAGTGAGCTGAAATATAGATAGAAATTACTATGGTCAACTCTCATACAATACTACATTGATTCTAATCCTGTGAACTGAAGCAGTTCAATCCTCTAGCATAAAGTGGGTTGAATGAGAAATTTACTGGCTTTCAAAATGCTAACATCAAGGGTTGTTTTATCAGCATTCCCCTCCCTTTAGAAGCAATGAGGAGGAGGGTTGTGAGGGAATCACACCTTCTCTTTTATTCACAAAGGGTTTGAGTCTCTTTATGAGCAAGATCCGCCAATCCATAATCAAGGGTTAATTTCACAGCTCACTGCTTCATCTAGCATAATATCCATTCAGACTAATTAAATCTGTCTAATAATGTGAGCGTCTTTCTCTTTGTTCTCCCCATTCTTTGTTTTACACCCTTCACATCTCATCTCCAGAACTACACACCATCACATCTTACAGTGACAAGCCGAATCCTATCCCTAAAATTAAAACATTCCTGACCTATCTCTGATGACAAGGCGAGCAAGCTTCACAGCGCTATGGCCCATGAAGGGAACTGACACATTTGTTTTTAATTTCAAAAGAGTAGAAAGTGAAGATCTGACCCTGTCAATCAGACCCCATGACAAGTTTAATCATTGCTGCCCCACAAAATCACGGCTAAATAGGAATGCAAATAATGTATCACGGAGCTCTTATAAATGCTAATCAAGGAGAAGTAATCAAGTGACAATTTCACTGATCTCTTTTCTGAAGAAGTCAGTCAATGCAAGGAAAAAGAAAGACAAAAGGCAAAAGATACAGTTGGCTGAAAGAGGGAGGGAGGGAAAACTTTTTTTTTTCAAATTGGTATCAGGGTTTGTGGCACAGTCAGCCAGATGTTTAGACTGGTATTGGCATTTTTGTCCACCTATCGAGTCTTTCCCAAGGACCTGGATAGACAATTGTTGTTGTTGGATGGTGTAAAAGGTATGGTCACAGTATGTAGCCTGTTCCAGGTAAAGCTGCCTTTTGCAATTGACTAGTGGTGATTTTGTCAATGATGATGGTGATCAAATAGTGCTCCAGATGTTTTAGGATTGCACCCATGAGGCCTGTTACTATTGGTGCTATCTTTGCTTTATTTTGCCACTGTCAGTCTACTTCTATTTGCAGGTCTTTGTATTTATGATTTTCTCCAGTTCTTTCTTTTCTCTTCTGCTGTCTCCAGGTATTGTCATGTCCACCACACGGACTTTTTTTTTGGTCTTTCCTATGGACAATTGCTAGATTTGGGGTGTTATTTTTCCTTCTGCTCCTCCCTCAAAGAGGGGAAGGCAAAGCTGGTTTTTTTTAGAAATGTGACATTTTATGTCAAATATAACTTACTTAATCCTTCCTCTGCAAACAAAACAGACAGAAACTTCTGTTGAAAGAGAAATCATCATTTGTCTTTGCTGTTAATCTGTCTTCAGAATTATCTTAAATCTGAAAGGCCCCCAGTGACCTCATATGTGGGATGATGAGACATTTTCCAACAACTTGAAAACAAGAAATCACTTGTAAAAAATTAGCAGCCAACATATATGTATAGAGGCATCAAGCAAATGAAGGAGAAAATGTATACCACTAAAGAGGTCTATATCCATAGTTATGGGCTTAAATATCTGAGGAAAATGTCACTTCTATGTCTGAAGTTTGCAGGAGAATTTCCTCTCCACCTGTGTGTATTGCTATATCAATAGTAAGAAAATAGTAAGAAAATAGTAAGAAAAACATAGACTCTGGGCTGAGTCTATGACAATTCGCCATGGCCAACTCACCACAGTCAACTTGTCATAGTCAATTTGCCACAGCCAATGTGCTGTAGCCAATTCACTGTAGGACAATTCATTGTGGTACAAGAGTTGCACCAATATCAAAGAAATGGTGGAATAGAATCATTTTTTTAAAAAAAAGGATGAAAAAGGAGGGACAGAATGAAATGAATGACAAAAATTAAAATATTTTAAGATGTGTTTGAAAGAATTAAATTGAATTGTTAAATTGTCCCACGACAAGTTGTCCTGTGACAAGTTGGCCATACAAGTTATTCCACAGCAAGTTGGCCATGGTGAGTTGGCTACAGTGAGTTGGCTGCGGCAAGTTGTCCCATTCCATCTGTGTCTAGTAGCTGTTCATAGAAGGGAAAATCGGAATGCAAAAGGGAGAGGTATTCAAATTGTCTTTGGCTCAAAGTATGAAATAAGATGAATGCCAATTGGGGTCCAGGAGAAGTCACTGTGGCCACCTCACCATAGCCACCTCACCATAGCCATTTCACAATGGCCAATTCTCCAGAGCCAATTCACTACAATTCACTTACTTGCCATAGCCAACTCACTGCGTGACAACTCACGGTGAGACAATTCAGTGTTGGTTTGATTCCTTTTATTATTCATCAAAGCATTACAAAAGCTGGTAGCCATATAATAATATTCTTTGATACGAGAGATGACATAATTTTGATGAAAACATGGTCAACAAAAAATAAAAGGAAGTAAATGAATGCCCTGGCAATTTATCTTGTGGCGTGTTGATTGTGGTGCATTGGCCCTGGCAAATTAGCTATGGTGAATTGGCCATAGCAAGTTGGTTGCAGCAAGTTGTCCCATTCTGCACATGTGGCTCTCAAGCACTTTTCTGATTACTATATGTAACTCTAATTATAACAGTTGAAAAAAGACATAGTGTTTTTCTGCCATTTTAAGGCTTGGAAACATGAAAGTCAAGTGCAAATCCTGAAACAAGTTTAATATACCTATGCAGGTACCCACCATACTTTTTCCTTTTAAGACACAAAGCACAGAAGGAGAGTGAGAAGTAATAAGTAAAAAAAAAGGTGAAGGCATGAGATTAAAAAAGGGAAAATAGTTAAATTTAGTTTATACCAACATTTTGTCATATTTTTCTATCCTTGGAAACCATCCTTGTTTCGGCCACATTCACACATTATCTCATGCATTTACTTTTTATTGTTTAAACTTCTCTGTTTTCTTTTAAGGATCTCATCAATTCTCTTTAACTTTCTGGTTCTTCTCTTCTGTCATATATTTATTTTATAATTTAATCTTCTTTTGGCCAAACTACCACCCTGCGCTTATTTCAAGGTGCCCAACATTCACTGATCACTCAATCGTTCTTGCATATTTCTTCTTGTTTCATCACATGCATTGTACAGAGAAATGGATAGAACTTATGTTTATATTTCTCATCATATACCCAATTCCTGTTTTATGTTTTTCATGTCATGTATCATGTAACGAAATGATCAGAAGGCCACACAGTCATTTTTGCTTCTTTCAACAAACATACATCTTGTGCAATATAATATATATTGCCTATTATTTTTCTAGTACAAAAATAACATTGCATCTCCATTCAACAAAAATGCCAATCAGTGCATTAGTAAGTACTTTCATTTTTTTTCTTGTGTCGTAGTAGTTTTTTTTAAAACCAAGTTTAGCTTTAGATTATGGACAATTGTTTGGACAAATTAGTTAATCCATTTCTGTTCACCTTTTATTTTGTTTCAAACAAAAATCTAAGAGAATTACGGCACAGAATATCAATTTCTTTACTAGTGGCAATTTGTATATAGAAGGCTATTTTATCATTGTAAATCAAATCTGTCCTATAATAGGAGAGGATAAATCTCTTTAAAAACTGCACCCAATCTTCTGATATCCTACTCCCCAAATCCAAACAAAACATTTGGATTGTTGAAATTTGATGGCAGATTTGAATTGCCCAAGGCAACGGTGACAGCAAATACTCAAATGCCCCTTGACTAGTTTCTCTGACAGAAGCTTCAACTTTTACAGTGTCAAGCAGCCAAGAAAGTCAACTCGAGTGATCCAGCCAGAGGTTGATTCACGTCGTACAGCTTTCACATGATGTCCCTAGAGGGACTGACAACATGTGTAGCTGCCCAAATGACTTTGCCTCAGCATCCTCACCTCTGCACCACTGGGAATTAGCTCAGGCATCCTGGAAGATTCACATCAGAACTGCCCTCAAGAAAACTTTGACCAAGTCCAGCGTGATATCAGAGGCCCAAATATGTTGAATAGTAAACTACACGGAGGAGGAGCAAAAATCCTTATGGCTTCATTTCTGGCATACAAGAAAAGGGTGTTTGTGTTTGGTGGCAAAAAGGAGCCACATGACATAAAGTGTTCCTGTACTACTGTGAAACATCTTGGCTTCAATAAAATAATTCATGTCTAAAAGTAGTTTTAAAGGGCCCAGATTTTCTGATTTCAGATGTTTATGTCCTTGGAAAGTCAGAAATGATTCTTATTACAGAATAATATAATTGAAAGAGACCTTCAAGGTCTTCTGGTCCAAACTTTTGCTCAAGCAGGAAACCCTATACTGTTTCAGACAAAGGGTTGTCCAATTTCTCCAGTGTTAAAGTACCCCTAATTTTTGAAGGCAACTCATTCCACTGGTTAATTGTTATCACTGTTAGGAAATTTCTCCTTAGTTCTAGGTTGTTTCTCTCCTTGATTAGTTTCCATTCATCCATTGTTTTCCTCCTCTGGTGCTTTGGAGAATAGATTGACCCTCTATTCTTTATGGCAGCCCCTTAGCAGAGGTGGTATTCAGCAGGTTCTGACCAGTTCTGGAGAACCGATAGCAGAAATTTTGAGTAGTTTGGAGAACCGGCAAATACCACTTCTGACTGGCCCCTCCCCATCTATTCTCTCCCTCCTGAGTCCCAGCTGATTGACTGGGTCTTCTTTTGTTGCCCTGCATAGGAGAAATGAGCTGGAAAGCAGGTTAGTGGGGTGGGGAGGGAATGGGGATTTTGCAGTCACCTTCCCCTGTCATACCCACCAAGCCACGCCATGCCCACCAAGCCACGTCCACAGAACTGGTAGAAATATTTTTTTAATCCTATCACTGTCCCTTAGATGTTGAAACACTGCTATCATATCACCCCTAGTCCTTCTTTTCATTAAACTAGGTAACAAACAATACTTCTATGGCTCCTGTTGTTTCCATAATATTGACACTTTTGTCTTAAAAGGAGTTGAAGGCACATTTGTAGTTTAGTAGTTTAGGTAGTAGGGATTTAGTGACTCCCCACCCCCAGTGTAGAAAACAAAATTAAAGTGTCTCCGGTGGACAGCTGTCTAGTGTTTTCTTCTAAGTAGTTCTGGATGCATTTATTTTTAGTTGTTAATACTTATAATTTATAACTCCATGTTCATATTGAGATAGGCAACTATTCACTTCATAGATTCTAACTCTTTTAGGATTTGTATTCTTTAAAGTGCTACTATAGTAGAATTAGGGTCTTTGATGACCCTAATTCTACTATCTCAGTATAAACATTGGTTTATAAATTCTGATTTTTCAAACTGAAAGTTTTTAAAATATATAGAATTATATGGGCCTATAGATATGATCAATCTTCAATATTAGCAATTGTCATTGATTTCACATATGAGGTTCATTACCTTTGAAGTGTCGAGTTCTTTATAACATTTTCTGTGAATGTTATAAAAAGGCAGAATTTGAGATTCTGCCTATACATGGGTAGTCCTCGAGTTACGGTCACAACTGAAGCCAAATTTTCTGTTGACAAGTCATTTGTTAAGTGAGTTTTGCCCCATTTGACAACTATTCTTAACACTGTTGTTACGTGAATCACTGCAGCGATTGCAGTATTTTAAAGTTAATAACATGGTTGTTAAGTGAACCTTTGCTTCCACATTGATTTTGCTTGTCAAAAGATCATAAAAGGTGACCAAGTGACCTTGGAACTCTGCAGCCATCATAAATATAAACCAGCTGATCCAAATTTTGATCATATGACCATGGTGATGCTACAATGTCCATACTGTAAGTGTAAAAAATAGTCAAGTTACCTTTTCAGTGCTGCTGTAACTTTCCATGGTTAACAAATGGTTGTAAATCAAGGGCTACCTGTATTTGGCTTCAAGTGACTAACAGGAGTGGAAATACCATTAAGAAAAGCTTATTGGAGAAAAGTTAAGAAGGTGTAATAAAAATGCTAACAAAGATCCATGTTAGCCAATGGGTACATCAGCCTATGTGGGCTTTTGTGAGGCTAATTGGCTACTGCCACTTTTTGTTAGGTCAAATGTTTGGATGGGAAGATCCATCCATCGGCTAACATGTCATGTCCTTGTTAGAGTCTGACTATGAGGGGAGATTGAGGTGCTGACAGGGAGTGGGAGTGTGGCTCCGGTGGCTGTGGAAGAGACAGGGGAAGAGCACAGTCCGGCTGGGCATTCAGATAAAGACACAGGGCCATCCCCTCTTCATCCTAGGGCATGCAGGGAGGAACGGAGAAGGGAGCAACGTGTCTTACGGGAGAGGAAAAGGCCCTGATCCCTTTTATTAGTTGCAGCTGGGAGAACAGGATATAAGTGGGGCATTTTAAATAGCTCTTTGCTGGAAACAAAGCCTGTTTTATCTTGGTCATGGCTTATCTGGGTTTTGGCATCTTCCCAACTGTGGTTGATGGATTATCTTGTGGAGGTCTGCAATTTATCATCCTGGC
This sequence comes from Toxicocalamus goodenoughensis, assembly GCA_032468175.1. NCBI lineage: Eukaryota > Metazoa > Chordata > Lepidosauria > Squamata > Elapidae > Toxicocalamus > Toxicocalamus goodenoughensis. The sequence goes on from JANHFN010003538.1 coordinate 280,189, forward strand.
CTGCCATGTTAATGACTCCAGTGTGGTTTGTGTTGGGTTTTTTATTTCTAATAATATTTCCTTTTTGTTCGGACAGCATTTACTCTCTTTGTAGACTGTTTTTTGAAGAGTTTGATATCAAACCAAGGATAATAGGATGTTGGGGCCCAAGTTGGAGGCATTAAAGGGAATTTATTCAACTTTTGTGACTTTTATTTTTGTGTCATACCCCCGGTCATCACATAACATAGCTCCACATTTACCAATAGATTTCTCAGATGGAACAGCCAACTGATATGCTGACTTAGCCTTGAGTAAGCCTACTGGTAGGTTGGTCAATGGGACTTTTGGTTAGGCAGATTCACTTTAGTCTAACATAGCTTCAAATGAACCAAAGGGTAGATTCAGTCAACCTTCTCCTAAACACAATTTTACTGACACTTGTTTTCAATACAAAGGTGCTTTTTCCTGCAGAGGAAGTTGAGTTGCTTTTTGGAAAAAGCACCTCTGGGTTGCTTCCAATATATTTCTTCTTGCTACAGCTTCAAACTTTTAGTTCCAATTCCATGGCATCTCATTTTTCATGTGTAGTTTTAACATCTCATCACTCTAGGAATTAATCTGTAGGTTTAATTTAGGCTTCGGTACAATGGAAGTTTCGCAAGTCTGATATTGCATTGGACTTCTTAATTTTCTCATACAGATTCTCTTGGTAGCTGAGAGATCCTTTAACATTACCATCAAATGCTGTTTTAACTTATTTGTGGATAGCTAAGATTTTTCCAAGGATTGAAAATATTGGTTTTTGTCTGGTGCAAGAGGGAAGGTTCTGTTAATAGCAATAGCAGAGCAATAGCAGAGCAACAGCATTTAGACTTACATACTGCTTCACAGTGCTTCACAGCCCTCTCGAAGCAGTTTACAGAGTCAGCCTATTGCCCCCAACAATCTGGGTCCTCATTTTACCCACCTCAGAAGGATGGAAGGCTGA